>JAVJIF010006991.1:0-150809 GCA_038442645.1 Agave tequilana | reverse complement strand
GATGGCTATATGTAAATGGTCACAAATGCGGAATTTAAAAAAATAACCAACACAATAAGCTCAAATGAAAGACTTGCAATAAATGAAGCAATCAACAGTGCAAGAGTTAAGGAGTTTAGAGTTTAGAGATATTTGAGCAAACGCAAACACGCAGATATGTTTCCGAGATTCGAGCCACGCTCTACGTCCCCGCCTTCACACTTGAAGGATTTTCACTATTGAAGATCCCACTGGATCACCAATACAAGGACACACTTGTCCGTCTCTCGTGATGCCGCAACACCACCTTGAGCACACTAGCTCGCCTTGAGGCCGATGCCTCTACAACTTCACTCAAAAGAAGATTGATCACACTTGATCACAAATACGCTCACTTGCACAATCCTAGAACAAAAATGTAGATGTGGAATTATGGATTGTGTAGTGCAAAAGCTAGAGAGAAGTAGAGGTAAAGACTTCAAGTAGGTGTCTAAAACTTTAGGGCTTTGGAGAGAAAATCTTTTGTAAAAGGAAGCCTTTTGAAAACTTGTAAATCTTTGAAAATGATGTGTATATTCTTCTAAAATAGTTGTCATATCAATATGAAGTGACCTCCTATTTATAGGGGCCAAAACTACACCATAGATCCGTTGGGATTAAAAAAACAAAAAAGAATCTGTCAGAAAAACTAGCTGCTGGAATCTGTCAGAGATTCTGACAGCTATCGGTCCACGGTCGGTCGACCGCCAACGGTCGAAAATATGACCGTTGGGGGACTTCGGTCGACCTCCCGGTCGACCCAATTTAGCCGAGAGCACTGCAGAGTGCTCGGTCGACCGGGTCGGTCGGCTGATACGCACATGCACAGAATGTGCGCATCGGTCGACCGTACGGTCGACCGGATGCTATCAGTTCTGAAAAATCAGAACTGCCAGAATCCAGAAATCTTGGTTTTGGGTATAGGTCTAAGATATAAAGTTTGGATCTTGTAAACACTAGAGTGTGAGCACATGTCACTACTCTAATAGGTTAAAACATTTTGATAGAAATTCCTTTGATAAAAACTTGTTTTTCCAAATATTATTTTTCCAAAACTTAGAGTTTCTAAAACTTATTTCCAAAAACATGTTTATCTTTAACTCTAACTTGGAAATAAAATTTGAAACTTATTTTGAAGTCTAGAACCAATATAAAAAGTGTGTGTAAGTGTAAATCCCATAACTCTACTTCTTCATCTAGGTTATAACAAAAGATCTAAAATAACAAAAAACAAATACAAATCTTGATGTTCTTCATAAACTTGATCTTTGGCTTGGTCTTCTCTTTACCATTTTGTTCCAAAGCATCCTATTGTGCTTGGCTTGGGAATGAAAATCTTGGCGGACTCCAAACGTGTGAGTCTTAATTGCGGAGCCGTCATAACGACTTTTAACCTGAAATTCTTGTAAACAAAAACTTGTTAAATACATAACTAGATATGTTTTGTTATCATCAAAATATCCACTAAGATATAGGGCTAATGGCCTTTGGGCCAACAATCTCCCCTTTTTGATGATGACAAAACATATTTAGTTATCACAAATATTTTGGGTAGAGTCTTCAAATGAAGCTCCCCCTCAACACATGCATATACTAAAAAATCATACTCAGGCATAGTATCATACTCAGGCATAGTAAAGATCACCATATTTTCATGCCAACAAAAAAAAAATACTCATGTCATAGATACGGATAAACACATGGGTTCATACATGACAAAAATAAAA
Organism: Agave tequilana; assembly: GCA_038442645.1. NCBI lineage: Eukaryota > Viridiplantae > Streptophyta > Magnoliopsida > Asparagales > Asparagaceae > Agave > Agave tequilana. Next base: position 149,064 of record JAVJIF010006991.1, on the reverse strand, counting down.
GAGATACATAAAAAGAAAAGCAACATGTCCACATCACACAAAGTATGTCCAATATAAAACACAAAAATATGTCCAATCACAAAATAACTCTCCCACTAACTAACTCTCTCCCTTTTTGACATCATCAAAAGGGGAGGTCACTCCTCAGCAGCAGCATCACTGTCATCGTCATCGTCATCCTCCTCATCGTCATCCTCCTCAGAAGAGTTCCCTGCAGGAGTACCCTCAGCCATCGTCGTATCACCAGCAGCAGTGTCCTCAGCCCTTCTTATCACCATCATCGTCTTCCTCCGAAGAAGAAGAAGAAGAAGAAGAAGAGGCTACCTCCTCGGGATCAACGCCGAGCACCTTCGGCCGAGGTGGGGGAACTGAAGAAGGAGCTCTGGTAGGAAATGGAGGACCGGTGGAGGGAAGGGGACGAGCAATGGTAGTGGGATCAGGAGTGAACATATCGAATTTCGTAAAGAGCGCCTCAAATTGCGTATCCATGAATCTCATGGAGTCAGCAAAATAGGACACGTCGTTACGAATTCCTCGGATCTGAGAGTTCAACTCCTCACGGGAAGCGGCCTCTTGGGAACGGGCTTCCATCTCCGTACGAAAAGCTGCCTCTTGCTGGAAACGGGCGTCCATCTCCGCACGAAAAGCTGCCTCTCGCTGCTCAATCCAGGACTGGTGTGCCTCGAACTGAGAGCGGACCTCAGAGGACATAAGAGCCAGAAGGTCAGGAGGTAAAACTGGGGCAGAAGCAGATGAAGTGCCTGGGGCCGAAGATGACCCTGGGGCAGAAGAACCTGGGACAGCTGGAGGAGCAGGAGGTTGCTCAAGAGCGTGTCTACGCAACTGGGCTTCCATCCTCTTCAAAAGAGAGCCGTCAATATCTACTGTAGGCTCATCGGAATCGATAGAGGAAAGATCAAAATCTAGAGCTTTAAGGATATGGGTAATCACCATGCCATAGGGCAAGGTCCTACCGGACAGACGGATCTGGTCAGAAGCCATATGTGAAGCTATGAGACGGGGAAAATTTATTCTAATGCCTCGCAGAAGGCAATAGATGATCAAGGGCACAGGACCCCTAGCATGGTTGTATTCACCAGATTTGGGACAATGTTGAAGAAAATGATTTTGGCCAGAACTTGAGAAGTGAGGGTGTATCTACTCACAACTTCATTCCTAACCAAACCGGGGTTATTATCCCCGTGAATCAATGTGGATGCGGTGAGGGAAGACTCACCCTCCGGAAACTCAAAGTCAAGAAGATCAAAGGAGTACACATCAGCACCACCAGTGGGTAGGTGAAGGATATCAGCAAATTGACTGATGCTAATGTTAATATCCCTACCTAGAACTCTAGTAGAGATACGGTTTCCATCAAAAGAAAAATGGTATAAAAGTAGGGCACAAGAGGGGTATAGACTTGTTCTCGAATGGTTAAGAACTCGTCTAAGGAATTGTTATGCAAGATGCGGGGGATGTCCAAGTGCTCAAAATCTTGAATTATAACAAATCTCCCCGAATTGATATTTCTTTTGGAAAGATGGATGAACCGATTTTCAGCAGTTTCATTGATAAAAAGTTTCTTGGGTTTGGGTGTAGATGAAGTGGTTTAGCAATAGCTTTCCCCTTCTCAGTCCTAGTCCTCTTTGACATTTTTGAGTAAAAATAGGATTTTTAGGTCAAAAACAAGTTAGGGCACGATCTAGAAGTTTTAGCAACCTAAAATCTTGACAAAAGATAGTAGATCTAGAAGCTAAAAGTGAAGAACAAGGAGAAAAATCAAATTTTACCTTAACTGTGAAGGATGAAACCCTAGAACAGAGAAAGCAGAATTTCTTCGAATCCAGCGGATGGATGTACCTGAAATTAAAGATCCGGCACTAGAAGTAGTGGAAATACAAGTGGGTTTTTAATTGATTTGAAATCGGATGAGAGATTGGAGAGATGGAAAATTTTGGAGAGGAGAAAAGTCGGGTTCCGTCGCCAGCGAGTGAGGAGAGAGAGAGAGAGAAAAGTCAAATAAATAGCAGATCTGGACCTGATTGCGATGCCCGGTCGACCGGTCGGTCGACCCAGAAAACCCGAGAGCTCTGTAATCTCAGAGCGGTCGACCGGTCGGTCGACTCGAACAACCCGAGAGTTCTGCAGACTTACAGCGGTCGACCGGACCTATTTTCGGTCGACCGATAAAAGAACAGAAATAAAGTTAATTTATTTCAAGCAAAGTCTGTTGACCGCAGCTAGCGTCGGTCGACCGTCTTTGCCTGAAAGGCAGTCTGAAGCAGCAGCCCAAAAAAAAATTTTAAAGGGAATTAATTAAATGTATGTATGATATATTAACATACAGGATCAAACATATGTTTTAGTCTTGATTAAGTTAACATATCATCCAAAATTATATACAATCCTTTTTATTTTATTTTTCATATTTTAGACAAAGTTTTAGAGATGTTGAAGCCGAATACCCAGTGACGGGTTCTGAACTTCATCCTCTTGATTCCTCTTGAATGAGTTGAGGTGCGCAATTGCCATCTCTAAGGTATTTGCATTAAACATGAAATCTTACAAAATTTATTTTTAATTTGAAATAAAAGGTGTATCGGTATATCATCAAAATTGTACATGTGGACATATAGTAACATAAAAGACATAAAATTACAATAAGCATGGCATGTACACAATCATGATAGAGATGTATAGTTAACATGTATCATTATAGCATAAAAGTAAACTAACAATTCTATGCAATTGTATACATACACAAAAGTCAAAAACTTTTAAATGGAGAAGTTACCGAACATGGGCAATCTCCAAAATATAGGTGCCTCCACGATAGCGATGCAAGCTTGATGTGATCTTTGGGCTTTGTTGCATCCACCACCCGGGCACCGTTTCCCCCTAAGTCTTGGAGGAAGTAGATCCACCTGTTTCATCTAAAATTGGTGGGTCTTTTGGTACCCATATCTTTTTGGGTCCTTTAGGGTTAGTACCGGGACGAACCCAAACATATTTATTATGCACATTATTTTTAGCAAAACAAAACTTTTCTAAATGGCCTTTGCGGTCACAATGCGTGCAAATGTAAATTCTACCATTACCATACATGTATGCATGTTTATGTGCATGTTTCCGTGCATGTACATGGTGTGTATGTTTCCCTTGGGTTACTCCCTTAGGAAATCTAGATGCGAATTTGTTAAGATCAAAAGCACACTTCTTTAAAGTGTTATCCAAATTTTCAAACACGTTTTTGAATTTCTACAAATTCATTTTTATTACATGATGCAATAAGGGTTTTACCTTTACAAGCTAGTTCATATTTTTCAAAATCAATTTTTAGATTCTTAAAAGCCTTAGTTAAATCATCTTTTTCTTTAACTACAATATCCATCTTATTTTCAAAGCATCATTTTCCTTTTTCAACTTTTTATTATGAGATTGAGAAATCTCATATCTATGTTGTAGTTCTTCAAAGAATTGAGCTAACTCATCCATGGTTAGCTCATCATCATCTATTGAGTTGTCAAGAGTTACCTTGGTTGCATCCTCCCCATGTGCCATGAAGCACATGTGCGCGGCGTCGTTTTCCTCCTCGGATTCCGACTCCGTGTCATCCCATGTGGCCACCATAGCTTTCTTCTTCTTATGGCCGTTCTTGGAGGTTGTGGCTTGGAGAGCGGGGCAATCCGCAATAAGGTGTCCGATCTTCTTGCAATGGAAGCAAGGACCGGGTTCTTCTCTTTTCTTCTCATATCTTCCTTGAGGTTTCCCTCTCCGGAAGTTGCTTTGCCTCCCTTTCCTATAAAACATTTTGCCTACCTTCCGGATAAGCATGGCAAAGTCCTCATCGCAATCCTCCGATGAGTCGTCCTCTTCAATAGTGGTTGGAGTGGCTTTGAAGGCGATTGTTTTCTTCTTGGGTGCCTCCCTTTCTTCTCTTACCTTCATCTCCATCTCATGGGTTTTGAGATTACCAATGAAGCCGGAGAAGTCCATCTCCTCTTTGTCGTTTAGCTCCTTAAGAGTTGTAGCCTTGACTTCCCAAGCTTTGGGAAGAGCCCGAATGACCTTGCGAATCTTTTGGTCATTGTCGATCTTGTCTCCTAAAGAAGATAAAGCGTTAGTGATCTTAGTAAAACGAGTGAGCATGTCATCAATGCTCTCATTTTCAAACATATAAAAGTTCTCATATTGAGAACGTAGCAAGTCAATCTTGGCTCTTTTGACTTGTGACGTTCCCTCATGAGTCACAATTAGAATGTTTCAAACCTCAATTGCGGATTTACAATTTATGATGCGTGGCAAATCATCCTCATTTAATGCTTGGTTAATGCATATTGGGCTCTAGCATTAGCTTCATAATCCTTGGAGGTATCCTCGGACCATGAGCTCCATCGGTGGTAGGTTCAATGAAATCTTTGGTTATGGCCCTAGCTACTCTAACTCCTAGGGACTTAAGGAATAGGTTCATTTTGACCTTCCAAATAGGAAAGTTCAAACCATCAAACTTGGGTGGGGACTTGATGCTAGAAAAGTCGAGTGAAGCCATGAATGCACAATAAGTATGAATATAACAAATGAATGCAACAAATGATATAGCCAAATAAGGATCTCCCTAAGGTTGTTAGACCAAAAATGTAGGGTTAGGCTCTGATACCAATTGAAATCACCTAGAGGGGGGTGAATAGGTGATGGCTATATGTAAATGGTCACAAATGCGGAATTTAAAAAAAATTAACCAACACAATAAGCTCAAGATGAAATGAAAAACAATAAATGAAGCAATCAACAGTGCAAGAGTTAAGGAGTTTAGAGTTTAGAGATTTGAGCAAACGCAAACACGCTGATATGTTTCCGAGGTTTGAGCCACGCTCTACGTCCCCGCCTTCACACTTGAAGGATTTCCACTATTGAAGATCCCACTGGATCACCAATACAAGGACACACTTGTCCCGTCTCTCGTGATGCCGCAACACCACCGAGCACACTAGCTCGCCTTGAGGCTGATGCCTCTACAACTTCACTCAAAAGAAGATTGATCACACTTGATCACAAATACGCTCACTTGCACAATCCTAGAACAAAAATGTAGATGTGGAATTATGGGATTGTGTAGTGCAAAAGCTAGAGAGAAGTAGAGGTAAAGACTTCAAGTAGGTGTCTAAAACTTTAGGGCTTTTGGAGAGAAAATCTTTTGTAAAAGGAAGCCTTTTGAAAACTTGTAAATCTTTTGAAAATGATGTGTATATTCTTCTAAAATAGTTGTCATATCAATATGAAGTGACCTCCTATTTATAGGGGCCAAAAACTACACCATAGATCCGTTGGGATTAAAAAAACAAAAAAGAATCTGTCAGAAAAACTAGCTGTTGGAATCTGTCAGAGATTCTGACAGCTATCGGTCGACCGGTCGGTCGACCGCCAACGGTTCGAAAATATGACCGTTGGGGGACTTCGGTCGACCACCCGGTCGACCCAATTTAGCCGAGAGCACTGCAGAGTGCTCGGTCGACCGGGTCGGTCGGCTGATACGCACATGCACAGAATGTGCGCATCGGTCGACCGTACGGTCGACCGGATGCTGTCAGTTCTGAAAAATCAGAACTGCCAGAATCCAGAAATCTTGATTTTGGGTATAGGTCTAAGATATAAAGTTTTGGATCTTGTAAACACTAGAGTGTGAGCACATGTCACTACTCTAATAGGTTAAAACATTTTGATAGAAATTCCTTTGATAAAAACTTGTTTTTCCAAATATTATTTTTCCAAAACTTAGAGTTTCTAAAACTTATTTCCAAAAACATGTTTATCTTTAACTCTAACTTGGAAATAAAATTTTGAAACTTATTTTGAAGTCTAGAACCAATATAAAAAAGTGTGTGTAAGTGTAAATCCCATAACTCTACTTCTATCATCTAGGTTATGACAAAAAGATCTAAAATAACAAAAATACAAATACAAATCTTGATGTTCTTCATAAACTTGATCTTTGGCTTGGTCTTCTCTTTACCATTTTGTTCCCAAAGCATCCTATTGTGCTTGGCTTGGGAATGAAAATCTTGGCGGACTCAAACGTGTGAGTCTTAATTGCGGAGCCGTCATAACGACTTTTAACCTGAAATTCTTGTAAACAAAAACTTGTTAAATACATAACTAGATATGTTTTGTTATCATCAAAATATCCACTAAGATATAGGGCTAATGGCCTTTGGGCCAACAGAGAGGAGCTTGTCCATGGTGACTTCGGTATCGTCCTCATAGAAACGAGAGAGGAACCGAGTTTCCAGGTCGATCCAGGAGTTAATAAAGCCCGGGGGAAGACTTCGGAACCAGTCAAATGCCACCCCCTTTAAGGTGCCAATGAATAGCCTAGCCATGATGGCGTCATTGCTTATAACATTACCAGTCTGAGACCGAAAATAGTAGATGTGCTGATTTGGCGAGCTCTTTCCGTCATAGGTATGCAACGTTGGCGGTTTGAACTTCGGTGGATATGGCACCGAATCCTACTCCAGCGGATAAGGACGGACTGCCCCTACCTTCTTTAATTCATCCCTCTGAGTTAGGGATGCGATTTGAGCTTGGAGGCCCTTAAGGACTTCGGCATCTAAGGAAGAACCCTCCTTGGATTTCTCCGGCTTTGGCTGCTCATTGCTGAAGTGTTCATCCTCATCGTGATTGCTCCCGGCATCGTTGTCATTCCGATTGCTGAGGAGTCGAGCAAGCATCTGTTGAATGTTGTCCAGAGCCTCTTGCTGGGTTCTGGAAGTTTGCTCCTGAGCTTCCATACGTTGACGAAGGTCATCGTTAGCATTATCAGCCATATTGACTGATGCTTTGTCTGTTCGCACCGAGCTAACTGTCGCCGAAGAGGCGTACCCACTATCTTCATCTTCTTCGTCCGATGACTGGAGTAATCTTCTGGGTTCTGACGAGGCTAGGGCCGTCGAGGAAGAAGGCTGCTCGTAACTGTAGGGTATCGCCACCCTGGATCTGGTGTTTCGGAAAACACCTTCTCCATGCACCAAGACTTCGCCTAAGTCTGGGCTATAATCTGGATCTGGGGAGCTGTAGGGGGTGTCGTCAGCTGTTTGTCTTCCCCTGCGCAGCTCTCGTCCCCTTCCAGTCATGTTGACGGATGCAGAGGGTAGATTTCGCGAGACGCTCCTTCTGCGATGCTTCATAGGGAGATGTACAGACAGCCGATCAAAGACCGTTCGTCAGCCTGGAGAAGTGGCAGGGATTGGTCCCAGCCGGCAATGGACTGAGTGGACGGTCACCAACTGGCATCCCCTTTGTTGGCAACAGGGGGAAGTAGTTCGGAAAGACACCGACTTCCGCTTGTTCGCCAAGAATTCCCACAAGTCAGGCCCATGGGGGCCTACATAATCCTGTGGAGATGCCTTTCTGGAGCGTACATAGGATGATGTTCCATTCCTCTTATCCCTGCGGAAGGGATTAGCATTGAATAGTACTTTAGTTCTAGCTTTGCCAACAGGTGCGAGCTTAATGTTTGACGAACTGGAGAGCGGAGCACGCTGTGGTGCTTTACCCACTATGCCGCTGCAAAGGGGATTTGCCTTAGTAACACTCTAGCCCTAGCCTCGCGGTCATGGACGCAGTGAGTATGCTGTGGTACAGTAGCTTCGCTCATAAGAACGATGCTGGTACAAGACATTGCTGCTCTTGAATTGGGCGACGGTATGATTGCCGTCTTGACTTTATGATTGGAGCAGACAGGCATCTTGCCTTTTTCTTTGCGAGAGAGGTGTGGTTTAGGCATAGCTACACCTGAAGCTTCGGTTGGAGACTTCTGTTTAGGCTTCCATACCCGCCTTGGTAGAGGAGACTTAGGTTCGCAAGGAACCTGATTAGCCACACGCGAGGCTGAGGGTGTGTGGCAGAATTCTGCTTTCGGTTTCTGCTTTGAAACCTTGGTCGTGGAAACCTTCCTATGCTTCCGTGCTCTAAGCATTGGGCAACCCCCAGAGAGGACTTCTTCAAATCTTCCTTGAAAGAATTGAACCACCAAGTTCTCACAAGCAAAGGAATCAGACTGCGGACGTGCTTCCTTATTGCGCCAAATAACCGCAGTAGGTTCGCAGAGAACCTTTTCAGTCTCCGCAGAGACTTTCCTTGAAGATTTAGCCAGAAAGGCTCTGGCTGCACCAGCTTTTCTGAATTCAGAGTTAGACCCGGAGGTCTGTTCGTCGCATTACGACCTCGGCAGTGGAGAATTGATTCCCCAGCGGAGTCGCCATATTTTTTTTCATTATGTTTGCAAAGGGGAAAACTTACAATAAAAAGAGTTTGAGGAGCTAAATTACAAGTATTCTTAAAAAGATTACAAGTAGATCTCCTCAGAGATTCTGGAGAAGTGTGCCGATAGGAGTCTGGTCAGCGCGCAACCACTTTGTCCCTTTGACGATGCGAGTGATGAGATTCCCTTCTCGCCTGGTTCGGGGAATCAGAGAACAGAAGGTTGGTAGAACCCTCTTGCTGCTTCTCAAAATCGCCTTCAATTAGGAATTCCTTCTCGCCTGGTTCTGGAGATCCTTGAGAAGAAGGACGATGTTAGGGTATCAACACCCTAGATAGAGAAAGCAATTCTCTAAAAGATCTCTAAATTCGAGAGCACACGGTGCTTTTTGAAGAAGTCTCTGCTTGTGGAGCTCTTCTGCGTATGTGCGTGCGTGCCTCCTTCTGCCTTGTGCCCTGGTGGGCTATTTATAGGGAGAGCAAGGATATAATCGTCCCTTGAAGATATGAAAACAGATTGAATCGAATCTGTTTAAATCTGGAAAGTAGCCTTGCTGCGAGGCTAGGATCAGCTTCTGCGAAGCTAGAATTGGCAGGTCGGTTGACCTTCTTGATCCTTTCCATATCGTTGGAGGATTTCCCCTGATCTTCTTACTCATTTTAGAAGAGTCAAGAGATTGTGGCAATCAACTGTCAAATTTGATCTCCGATTTGATCTTAATTGGATTTGATATTGATCCGATCTCATCCAGAGATTTGATTGGTCAAAGGTTGACCATAGCAGACCAATGGCGGAGTTGCCCGCATTGAGCTCATAGCGGAGCTATAGGCAGCTTCTGACGAAGTCTGAAAGAAACCCTTTGGCGGAGCTGGAAGTTTTCTGTGGCGAAGTTGCGAGTTAGCTTCTTGGCGAGGCTTCGAATGGCTTCGAGGCGAAGTCGAGTGATATTAGCCTCTCAAGCGAGGCTATCCCTTTGGGCTCATGCAATGCTAAGTGTTAGCACCTTAGACCTGCTGAGGTCTGTTTAGAAACAATCCGGGTTCACTGTCTGCTTGCTGGATCAGTGGAGTCCAAGTTGCTTCCTTGTCCCTCGGAGATGGGTGAAAACTGGTCTTCAGCTCGTCTATCACTTGTCTTTTGTAAATGTCAACAAGTTTAGACATCGTTCGGACCAATAAGAATCTTGTCTTTTTTAAGTGTCAACAGTGATTGAAATGGAAAAATAATAAAGAAAGAGTTAAAGTTAGAAAGTCTTAGCTCGTTTCAATGTAACCGCGTAGTAAGGACTAGACGGGTCGATCCACAGGGAAGTATGCGATGGAAGCTTTTCGGAATGATTTTCTCTAAAATTAGCTTGGAAAAAAAAGAGATATTGATTGTGAGAATTAGATTTAATCAAGTAAAGAGAATATAGTCTATAATCATCTGCCATAACCAAAGTGTTAGTCTAAAAGAGTGAATATCAAATTGAATGAAGAATTATCCACCCAAGGGTTTGATTGAGAATCAAGCAAGACGAATAAAAATGTTGTAAATCCTAATTAGTGTGCACTAATAAAAATTAAACTATAGTTCATCATAATTTCAAAGTATAGCATAAGAAAAGTCCACTTAAAAATATACTATCAAAGTATTTAAATATGAACCATGAATAACCATTTAAAAAGTGCAACCCAAATTAGTTAAACTTAATTATTGGTTCATCTTTAAGAACATCAATTTAATCCTAGGGTTCTAACAAGCATAGATGTCAATCAGTTCATTTTTTAAACTAAACTTAGGTTGATCGAGAGATTAGCAAACTATAAGTTTAATTAGTTACTCATATTTAATTTTTATTTTCAATTTTTATGAATAAGAAAAGTTGCATCAAACTAATATAAGAAAAACAAATAAGCAGAAAACTAAATTGAATTGCAAAGCAAGAAGAGAAAAAAAAGAATAAAGAACCTTACTTTGTTGGATATCATCGGCCATTTACAAAACTCTTTGCTTCTTCAACAATCTTCTTCTTCAAATAAAAAAAACAAATTAATACAAGAAAATTTGGAAAGAAAAGAGAATCTAAAGAAACCCTAAGCTTGAGCTTTTGAGATCTCCCTTCCTCTGTTGCTCTGCAGGGGTATTTATAGCAGAAAATCAGAGGGATAAGAAGCGTATGAAGATAGGAGGAGCAAAATATTTCTGAATTTGAATTCTCCTCTTATTTCCAAACTGTTTTGACTTATCCGTAGAAATTCAATTCTGACCTGGAACTTGTTATCGTGTTAATCACTGAATATGACTTATCAGATGACTGAATTAGAAAGTTTGATCAACATAAGAGTTATAGTCCTTCAAGTCTTCTTTCTAGAACATCTTGAATCATCAAATTTAAGTTCGATAGAGAAAGTTATGATTGAATTCAGTCTGAATCCGAATTAAAATCAGATTTTCTCTCATTTATCTTCATCTTGTGGTGCAAGCAATCTGGTTCAAATAGAAGTCCATTTCAATCTTTAATTAGGATGATGATTCATCTTGTTCTATCTTTCTCCTCCTCTAGATTTGAATAGCAATTAGGAGTCCTACTTTATCCTTCTTTTCCCCTAGATTTTAAATTAATAATTTAAAATCTAAGTTTAGATTAGGTTTGATAAGGTAGAAGCTTCTAAATTATTAAAATAAATCATGCATGCGGGCTTGTGGGTTTTTGGGATTTTGGGCTTCAATTGGTCTTTATTTATTTTTTTAATTACTCAAGGCCTGCACAACACTAAACAATAAAACGTTACGTAGTAGTGTTTTATAAAAGAATAAGTAGTGAAATATGATGATAAATATGATGATAAAAATACAATGTTGACTACCTATCAGCAAGTGAATAGACCCGACTCAACAGTATTCTCTTTTTTTGTCACTACTCCTACTATTGGTTACTCAGGCGATTCTGAGTGGATGCTAGATACAGGAGCTACCTATCATGTGTATCCCAACAGGGATTGATTTTCTAGCTTCAAAAAGCTAGAAGGATGCTCTGTGTGTTATGGTTGATGATAGACATGCAACATAAAAGAGATAGGTATGGTTCATATCAAGATTGATGGGATGGTGCGGGAATGAAGGAAGTGAGGTCTGTACCTTAACTGAAAAGAATCTTATATCTGTTGGTGCATTGAAAGCATTGGGTCTTGAGTATCTATTGGAGATGGTGTTCTCAAGATGACTAGAGGCTCGATGGTTGTTTGAACGACGTCTGATGCAATAACCTTTACTACTTGAATACGGTTATAAAACAAGTGGCGACTTCTACAGATTCAAATGATAATTGCACCCGACTTTGGCATGAGGCTCAGACATACAGGAGTTGCAAGCTCTTGCAAAGTAAGGTCTATTGAAAGGTGCTAGAACATGTAAATTAGATTTTTGTGAACATTGTGTCATCGGAAAGAAACCCAAGGTGAAATTCGGCACTGCAACTCATTGCATCGAGAAAATTTGGATTATGTTCACACTAATGTTTGGGGACCTATCAAGACGATATCTATTGGAGATAACCACTACTTTGTACCTTTTATAGATGACTACTCTAGGCGATGTTGGGTATATACCATGAAGCACAAAGGGAAAGTCCTCGTGGAATAGAAGAGGAACATGGAGAAAAGCATGAAAGGGAAGATCAAGATACTCCATTAAGACAATGGAGGAGAGTATGCAAGCGATCCTTTCCTACAGCTATGTCGTGATAAGGGCATAGAAAGGCACTTCACAGTAAGGAAAATACCATAAAAAAATGGGATGGTTGAAAGGATGAAAAGGACCTTGTTAGAGAAGGTCCGGTGCATGTTATCCTACATCCGTTTATCAAAATTCATTTAGGCTGAGGCATTGACGTATGCTTGCTATTTCGTTAACAAGTTGTCATCGTCTACAATAGGAGGTAAAACTCCTCTGAAAGCTTTGTCAGAAAAAGTTACTCAAGATTATGATTTGCTAAGGGTATTTGGTTGTCTAGCCTACTATCATATTAAGGAAGACAAAGTGGACCCAAGAGCGTAAAAAGGTGTGTTCATAGGATTCAAGAAAAGTATAAAATGCTACAAAATCTGCGATTCGAAGGATAAAAGATATATCCCAAGCAGAGATGTCACATTTAATAAGGCTTCAATGGTGAGCCTACAAGCTCTCAGCATGTGAAGAGTGAAAAGACCAAAGGGATATCGCAACAAGTGGAGAGTAATGCTACTTCATCATTCTAAATAGGATAGTATCATTGAAGATCATACCCACAGTGACACAAACTAGTGATCATATAGCCGGTCAGAATGCAGATAATGATGAGGATCAAGGACAGGCTATGGGTGATGTCCAAGAATCCATTGCAGTTAGAAAAGCTCACAGAAATCCACGTAAACCTAGTTAGCTCACTACAAATATGATTGTAGCCTATGCTCTCAAAGTCATTGAAGACACGATCCTGTCTACATACATGAAAGCTGAAATCAGTTTGGAGTTTAAGATGTGAAAGGATGCCATGTTCGAAGAGATGAGTTCTCTAATTACTCATCAATTTTGCATATTTATTGTCAATTTTTATATTTATTTTTAATAAAATTTATTTTATCCTCTTTTACTTAGTAATGTACAAATTTTTATAAAAAGGAGTAAAGAAGAAAAAGAGCCCAACAAGCCCAAAAGCCCAATTAACTCAGACATTTGACACAATTATATTTGGAGATTGAAAGGAAAATCCAACTAAATTCGTGATTGAAAATCAATTATTCTCTAAGTAAAGAAGAAAAGTATATTCTCAGTATATTCAGGGTTTAAATTCAAATTCTGAGAATATACCCTTTGTTACATGGTATGATAGAGTCACAGAAGGAAACTTCAAAAGTCTACAATTCATTCAAAATTCAGATTCAGACTGAGCTTCTTTTAGTAATTTGATCAAAACTTTTGTTATAATGCAAATCTGATGATTCAAGATGCTCCGAAAAGAAGACTTAAAGGGCTACAATTTCTCTTTTGATTACTATTTCTATTTCAGTTATTTGATTAGTCATATTCAGCAATCAATATGACAGCTAGCTGCAGCTCAACTGAATTAAATTTCCAATCAATAAAAGAAAAGGATATTCTTAGCATATTCAGGGTTTGACTTCAAAATTCTGAGAATATACCTTTTGATGAGTCAGCATTTTGATGAGTCACTACCCCAGGCTTCCTCCTATAAATACCCCAGCAAAGGCATGAGCAGAGAGATATCTCATAATATTTCCAGATATCAAAATTAGGGTTTAAAAAAGTTTAGTTTCAGTTTTTCTTTTCTATTTTATTTTCTGTAACCAAGATTGGAGAAGAGATTCATATGTCTACGAGAGAGAATGGAGTCAAGAGTGACAATTGATGTAAGTTCCTACTTTTTCTTATTGTTTTTCTATTTAATCAAAAGTTACGTTCATTTTATTGCGCGTGTTATTTTCTTCGTGTTTAATTCTACTACAACACTTTCTTCTCTCTCGATGTTTCAATTCAAGTGAATCTAATAGCTCGAAATAACCTTGTCTTTGTGAGTTCCATTGATAGTTCATGACGATAGAAGTCTTCTTATTTCATGCTTGCCGTTTGAGTTTTGATAATCTAATGTTGACGGACCGACTCAAATCTTATGGGCTATGCTTTGATCGCCTCCAATTCAAGGTAAACACGCTTTAGGGTTAGACAATCAACTGAAGAGGTAAGTTCTCTTGTGGAATACTTATTACAAATTTCTATTTTTTAATTTCTTTTAAAAGAGAACCAAAATACAAATACTTATCCTTTCTATATCTTCTTTCTACTAACTTTATCATAGGATTCATTTCTTTTTTTTTTCAAAATAAAGAAAATACTTAACCAATTTAATACACATACCAAAAAGCTTCCATCACATTCCTCCTCGTGGACACGACCCGCTTAGCCACTTGCTATCGTGGATAAATTGTGAGAAGCCAGAGATTCCTTTTACTTTCAGATAATATCATTCTAAAACTCTAGCTTTTTCTCAATCAAATTTTGGCACCGTTGCCGGAGAGGAAACGGCATTGTAATTAATTACTAAGTGGTTAATTTTTTTTCTTTGTTTTTGTATGCAGGAGTAGATTACAGGAAGTTGGCAAGTATAAAAGGTAACTCTGCAGTTATTATATTTTTCTGTTAACTTATTCTGTGTAGTATATTTTTTTAATTCAACAGTAACTCGTGTTTGTAATTAATTAAAAAAATGGTTAGCCTTTGCATTTAGGCATTTGCCTAATTTTGTTTACATTTTACATTATGTTGAAGAGTGTTGGAGCAAAGGTACGTGTGTGTAGCAAATAGTATAAGAACACTTTTGAATTGTTTACATTACTTAAGTGTTGTTTTTCATATACATATACACATTGCACTAAATTGATTTAAGGGTTTGTCCTATAAACAAAATAAGGTGGGAAAGTCATTACCCTCACTTAGCCCACAAACAATCTCCTCATGCACTAAACCAAGCCTAACTAAGACTAAGTAGACATTGACACTAGGGATATCTCGGACTCAGTAGGAGACTAACCAAAGAGGAACGTTGATTAGAATTTGACTCTTGCCAAATCAGTGTCAAAGATTGGAGATTGAGAGGCTAAACCTCGAAGGCTGATGGTTTGGCTTAATTAGGCCCGTTGATTTTCAGCGCGGATACCTCCCACCAATCTTGCCCCTACCTGGCCAATTAACTTGTGGTCAGATTCTGCAATATACCTACCGTAGGCAGTCTAACCAGTTAAGAGTCATCTAAGTCTAAGGTCTACCCTAACTTAGGCTAGATTTTTTTTTCATTTTTTTTATTTGTTTATTTGCTTCTTTTCTTTTTGCTATCCTGGTGATATGGATTATAATTTTTCATATGCAAATAGTGATCCGTATTTCACCCTGATCTCTTTCGACTCGGATATTACCAACCTGGTATATCATAACTTTAACTAACCAAGTATGTCGGATTGGTCTTAACCGAATCAATACGTGCCCCAGTCCCAATATTATGAGAAAGAATGAAACAATCATCACTACTCTTCATAGAGTCAATAGGGATACAACTCCCCCAAGATATATTGTCAACCACCATTCTAACATTTAGCTTCTAATTTTTCTAGTCATAATCAACCCATAGAAGAAAAATCTGAGGTGATGAAGAGTATAGAAGTCATGATTGAGTCCGAAGAACAAAAGCTAAAAATGATAGAGTCACAATTCCCACAAGACTCTCAAATCCAAGATCCTTACTCTATATTCCAAGTCTCACATCAAAAAGCAGAACCTATAGACTCAGATAGGAGTATGAAAAACCTGATTTAATCTGAAAATATTTTTTTTCCAATAGGTTAGAAGTTAAAATGATTTGTTTGATCAACATAGTGAAAAAAAGAAATGAGGAGACTCTACCTAACACATGTTCGATTCCCTATTTTCCTAGCCATATTGATAGGAACAAAGAATCTTGGTGTCTTGGAGACTTTGATGAAGACTTAATTTCATTACACAAATTTGAACTTGACCAATTTCAAACCTTAGACAAATTGAAAAGTTTTCCATTCAACGAGATTGAACTTGAATGTGAATGTGACCCCGATCCCCAACCTTGTGATTCAGTTCCCATCTTCGAATCTATGTTGACCCCGGTATCTTTACCCAATTTGGACCAATTTTTTGAGCCAACATTTATTTCCGTACCCATAGATCTAGAAATTGAATCACTAATTTAAGATAATCACATTCCATTGATGGGAAAAGAATGTGAATTTCAATTCTTTGATTTGGACTCAACTCTTGAACTAAAACTGACTCTCAAACCCAAAGTATTGGTTTTGGAACTTATCATTCTTGAGCCCAAGTCAATCATTCCACCAAGTCACATTCTTTTATTGGACATAGGTATAGACCAGGATGACTCTGTGATGATTTTTCAAGACTGGTCATGTATAGGGAATAAGTTTTATGATAGGGTCTTTTATGATCCTATTCATATTGGGGACTATAAATATGTAAATAGAAAAGAGGTCAATAAAGGTAGGTTCCATGAACCACAACATTATCTTGATTGGATAGCAACGCTTGACCCAATCCGACCACCGTCGGAACCACCACCTTAAGGTAATATTTTCCTTCCCTTTCTTCTTTTTCATATATTTATGCATTCATTCATACATTGAGGACAATGCATGAGATAAGCGTGGGGAAGGGTTATAACATAACATAGGTTTTTTTATTTAAAAATTTAAAATTTTCTTTGCTTTTTAAAAAAAAAATTTGAAAAGAGAGAAACAATATTTTGACCTATTTTTTAAGAAATTAAGTTATTTTTAAGGAATAAGAGAATCATAATTAGAATTTCTTATGCTTAGTCAAAATAAGATTATTTGTTTAATTTCTAGGGTTAGGAAGAAAATATAGAGAAGTAATTTAGTCTTGATTTTTACCTTAATGAAATATGCATGCTTTAGACACTTGTGCACTTAGGGTTCAAAAATAAAGATTCTTATGCCTTATAAAAAAGAAAAAAAAGAAAAAATAAATATATGTATAATATATCAAAATTCCTCTGATTAAGCTGGGTATTTATGCCTCATAAAGTATAAGTATTCATGCCTAAAAGCAGCCCATGTAATAAAATTTTTAGTTTTGTGGCTTTGTTTGCTCGAGTCCTTAAGTTCTTAGGGTGTTTTCTAACCCGGTGCCCTAAGATCGTTCGGTTTGGGATTCACCGATAAAAGGCTCATTATATAGGCAGATTAGAAAGCCTAATAGAACTAAAAAATAATACCACCAAAAATATAAACAAAAAGAGAAAAATAAGGCATAAGATTTAGAGTTAAAGAACCCTGAGTTCAAATTTCACGATCAAAAAGCTGCATATAACTTTGGGTAAAATAATAGACTAGACGAGAAATACATTTTGACTCCTTGCCTTGATTGATAAAAAGTTTTTGAATAAAGACTAAGTTTAGGATTGAAAAGTTCAGTTTTTTTAAAACTTATAGATTACTTAATTCTTACAATAATACTTCAAATATTTTTCTCTTTCAAAATGTGTTTTCAAAAAACTAACACTTTGTTTCTTTTTCTTTATGGATTTTTGGGTGTAATCCACTAAAAACCCTCACAAAATAAACCTCGTCTTTTAGGGGGAACGTAGAGGTTTAACGATTTGTTGCACATACTCGTGCAATCGCATGACCTGTGAAAGTGGTCTATGAAAGTTCACCTAGAGGGGGGGTGAATAGGTGATGGCTAATCTAATGGTCACTTAATGCCAAATAATGCGGAAGCTAAAAACAATTATGACCAAATAAAATATTTAAACTAAACACCACGTATAACACAAGAGTGTTGCCGAATTTCCCGTGAAGGGCTCTGGACAAACTCCTCTAGATTCCCCTTGAATGGGTTGAGGTGCCGCGTTGGCTCTCTTGGTTGAATACAAGTGTTAGCAAGCAAACCCAAGCAATATATCAATATGAGCACAAATGTATATCAAGCATATAATGATAAACACAATAGAAGCAAGCAAGATATAAATAAGAGACAAAGAGAGAGAGAGTGTGAGCAATCGCAAACACAAGGGATTTGTTTCGAGGTTCGAGCACCCTTGCTCTACATCCCCGCCTTCAACACACGAAGGATTTCCACTATAATCGATCCCAATGGATCACTCAGTGCCGCAACACCTACAACGAGTTCCCACTAGAACTCCTTGGACTCTCTCTAGTCCGTACACACCGCAAGCCCACCGGCTCGCCGAGGCCGCACCTCAAACAAGAGTTCGCACCCGAACCCGAAACAAGCGAGTCCACACTAGGACCCGAAACAATGCGAACACACACGTCCTCCTCCTCAAAGAATAAAGATGAACTTTGGTGATTACAACTCTTGATCACCTAAAATCCTCTCACAAAAACACTCCTATAGAATGAATAGCTCAATGGGTTGCTCAAGTGTTTGTGAGAAAAACAAGGAAGAGAATGGTGGAGGAAAACTCAAGAAATCTCTTTTTAACACTCTTGATATAAACTCTCCTTTTGATTGGAAATATTTGCTCTAAATCAAGTGAAGGAAAACCTCTAAATAGTTTAGGAAAAACTGGTGAAAACCTACTTGAAAATCTTATCTCAAAACAATTACCAACCCCCAATTTATAGGCTGTCAAAACTAGCCGTTGGGGTCTGTCAGACCTGTCGGTCGACCGCCCGGTCGACCGCCAACGGTCAAAAATCAAATCGTTGGAGCCTCCGGTCGACCGCCCGGTCGACCCAAAAGAACAGAGAGCACTGCTCTCAGTTCCGGTCGACTGTGCTGGTCGCCCGGCCAACTGCCAGGTCAAGGCGTGCACGTCGTGCACGTCGGTCGACCGAGTCGGTCGACCGACTTCAGAGTTAGTCGACTAGCAAGGTAGTAAGTCGACTATCTGAAGCCTGAAAACAGTTTTTCTGGGATTTAAAACTAAGTCTTTTGGTTGAAATAAAATCTCATAAAATACTTAAAAATCTACAAAAATAGTTTTACCAATATTCTTTGATAAACAAACATGCTTGCACAGAATCAAGGCATGTTATAAATGATATGGACTATTTTTGTAATATGGAAATATTGGCTCAATTGAAAACTTGTATTTTCTAAAATCTTGTTTTTCCAAAACTCCTTTAAATAAAAACTAGATATTTTGAACTCATTAAAGCATAGTGTGTATGGATATGATTCACTACACAAATAAGATGAAATATCTAAGTTTTTGACATTAAGCTCTAAACTTGATTTTGGTTAAAGGCAAGTATATAGGAAACACTAAAACCAAAATAGTATTTTTCTAAAGTAAAAATTCTTTTCTAAAACTAAAAAATCTTTTATGAAAACATATCTATCAAGAGTGTGTGTGTAAATGTACTTGAGCAATCCACCAACTACTCTATCCTTTACATTTTAACTAAAAATAAAAATCTTACTAAAACAAACCTAGACTCAAGTCTTCATCTTCTTGAAGTCTTCACTTGAAGCCTTCTCACCTTCTTGACTTGGTCCAAATGCAATCCAACGAGCTCGACTCCTCTTGAGTACTTGATGTGGTCTTGATGAATAGGCTTGTGAATCAAACCGGTGTAAGCTCCAAAACTTGACTTTAAATCCTTTGTTGAAGCTATGCACCTATTAAGATCTTGATCATAAATCTGTCACTAATTAAACACAAGATCATTAGTACAATAACTACATGAGTTGATCATCATCAAAACTAGAGTGATGGCCTTTGGGCCAACAATCTCCCCCTTTTTGATGATGACAAAACTCATGAAGTTATATATGCATGGATTAAAGTAAAGCTTCAAAGAAGCTCCCCTTAACTCATGCATAACACATAAACAAAATAAATATGCAATGAGGCACAAAAACATGTATGCAAATGTAGGAGTAAACATGATAATCAAGCATAAAACAAATCAAACTCTTTTTCTCCTATTTGCAAAACAAAACATATATGCATAAACAATCCTTTTTCACAAAACATGCATATAAATCCAAAATCTTTCTCCCCCTTTTTGTCAATCATCAACAAAGGGGTAAAAACACAATCAACAAATTTTTCTCCCCCTTTTTGTCATAAACAAAGAGATCAATAAGGGGTAAACCAATCAATCAAGAAAGGTTATATGCGATATACATTCATGAAAAGGAAGACGTTAAGTTAGCTTCCCTACACATATGCATTACATGAAGAAGGATGACAAGCCCCAATTCACATAACACATATTATGTAATACTTAAGAGGAGATGTGAAGCTCCCCCTACACACGTGTACCACATAAAGAAGAGATTGTCAAGCTCTTCAATACACAATACACTCAACATGAATCTATATGTAGAAGAGATGTTAAGCTCTCCTTGCATATAAGAAATACAAATAAAAAAATGTTTTTTTTTTTAATTTTTCTTAAACAAAATTTTTTAAAGGTATCAGAGCTTTTGTAAAACAAACAAATTTTAAGATACCAAATTGAAAATAATCATTATTGTAAATTATATTGATACCAATTGAAATTTAACAAATATGAAGTTGAAACATATTGATACCAATAGTAAACATAATGATCAAAAATTTTTATTTTTCATCATAAACTTTGTGCTTTTAAAAATGTGAACCAATTGTAAGTTAAGCACATGAAAATCATATATATGTATGAAATGAGTATACCACTTGACATTGATACATATATATATAAGAAAACAAAAATATGAGTATATACAAAAATTATCAATTTAGATACCAATTGAAAAGATCCAATGATACCAATTGAAAATGACAATGTAAATCAAGTATATAACTCATAACTTATGCCTCCCAACCAAGTTCAAGATTAAAATATTTTTCTCATAAAGCATACATGAACATGATCTCCCATCCATCCTCCCATAGATGGTAGGGGTTTTCAAAAATTAGATTTGAAAATATTTTAGCATTGAAAATCACTACCAAATGAAGAACAATAACTAGTTAAAATAATTTTTAAAAAACTAGTTAAAGATCCTTCAAAACATGAAATCAAAGCATATGTATTTCATGAATCATACCAAATACAAGAATTGACACTCGATCTATGAAGCTCAAAAATATGTTCATGAATCAAAGTCATGATAAAAGAAATAAAGTGTGAGTGTTCAAAAAGTCATGTAAATAGCATTTTCATGAAAATAGACATTGAAGCTCAAAAAGATCATAAGTCACAGTTTTAATAAAAAAATCATTTTTCATTAAAACACTAATCTTCATGGTATATGTATGATTTATTCAAAACTAACAATACACATACATATCCCAAACATAAAAGAATCTATCAAATGTATTTGCATGAAGGCAAGAGACTCACGGGTATACATGTATATTTATTAGATTTGAATTAAAATACATATACATGAAGTAAAATCATAAAATTGGCAAAACAAGTATAAATGAGAATCATCAAAACTAGTCTATACATGTGCATATAGTGGGTACAAATGAGCATGAAGTGCAAACATATATAAATCACGTGTAACTCACTATTTGTACATGTATAATACAAGTTTTGATAAAAACTACATCTAAGCATGTTTTTACCACATGAAGCACATAAAACAAATAAAGCATGATCATGCTAAAAATATCATGAATGAGCAAGCATGAACATAAATAAAATGGGAGTTTAGAAATTGTTACCAACTCCAAAGCTCCAATCATGGTGGTCATCCCACCAAAAATTTCCTTGATAGTGATGCATCAAATGTGTGTCCATCAAGTCCATTTGCATCCACCATCAAGGTACCAAATCTCTCACGTCTTGAGAGATCCCTCACCTACATCTAATACAAAAGGTGGGGACTTTGGTACCCATATTTTCTTGGGTCCTTTGGGTTAGTCTTGTAAGGAACCCAAACATTTTTATTAGCAAAATTTAAAGAATGCAATTTGTCAAAACAAAATTTTGCTAAATGGCCTTTGCGGCCACAATGTGTACATGTGTACACCTTAGGATGCTTATGTGTTGGAGTGTGATCATGACGTGTAACATAAGCATATGCATGAGGATGATGTGCATGAATGTGTGGAGTTTGTTTCTTTGAAAACATTGACTCCAACCTAGAATGATTAAATGCACAAGAGTTCAAAGTTGAACTCAAACAATCCATTTTATTTTTCAAAACATTAATCTCATTAGTGGTGGCATGTAAAGCATGATGAGATAAAGAATCATTTTTTTTTCTTTTTCGAAACAAAATCTTTTTGCTTTTCAAAAACTTTTCTTTTCAAAGATTTATTTTCTTGAAAAATAACTTCTCTTTGTTTTTCCACCAAATCAATTTTATCCTTCAAAATAGTGTTTCCTTCACAAAGATCATTCAATTTAGACATGAGGGAATCATTCTCATCTTTTAAATCTTTATTTTCCTTTCTAAGCATGCAATCTTAGATTTAAATGAATCTTGTTCTATATGCATGCAATCAAATTTCTTTTTCAAATTTTTATTTTCCTTTTTAATCATGTCATATTTCTCAAGCAATAGTTGACAAAGTAGATAGCTCATCATATGACATGTTATTATCTTCATCCTCGGATTCGGTAGTTACCTCAAGGGGGTTATCCCCTTGGACCATAAAGCACTTGTTGGAGGAGTTGCTTCCAACATCCGAGTCACTCCCCGCATAGTATTGTTCCTTTTCGCCAAGGGAGATGAGGGTGTTCCAAACTACAAAAGCCGAATCAAAGTTAGAAACCCTAGATAAATAATCATCATTTAGGGTTGACTTTAAAGCATGTAGGGCTTTTGCATTAGCCTCAAAATTCTTACTATCATTAATATAAGAATCTTTAATTGTAGCAAGATAAACATGAATGCCTAAGGCCTTGAGGTACATAGACATCTTAACCTTCCAAATTTGGATGTAAGAATGTCAAAGGTGGGTGGTGACATGAAGTCTATGGTGTGTGTACAAAATATTGTGATTAGCCTAAAAATGAGGATCTTTAACTCTAGGTTGTTAGACCCAAATCAGAGTACCAAGCACTGATACCAATTGAAAGTTCACCTAGAGGGGGGTGAATAGGTGATGGCTAATCTAATGGTCACTTAATGCCAAATAATGCGGAAGCTAAAAACAATTATGACCAAATAAAATATTTAAACTAAACACCACGTATAACACAAGAGTGTTGCTGAATTTCCCGTGAAGGGCTCTGGACAAACTCCTCTAGATTCCCCTTGAATGGGTTGAGGTGCCGCGTTGGCTCTCTTGGTTGAATACAAGTGTTAGCAAGCAAACCCAAGCAATATATCAATATGAGCACAAATGTATATCAAGCATATAATGATAAACACAATAGAAGCAAGCAAGATATAAATAAGAGACAAAGAGAGAGAGAGTGTGTGAGCAATCGCAAACACAAGGGATTTGTTTCGAGGTTCGAGCACCCTTGCTCTACATCCCCGCCTTCGACACACGAAGGATTTCCACTATAATCGATCTCAATGGATCACTCAGTGCCGCAACACCTACAACGAGTTCCCACTAGAACTCCTTGGACTCTCTCTAGTCCGTACACACCGCAAGCCCACTGGCTCGCCGAGGCCGCACCTCAAACAAGAGTTCGCACCCGAACCCGAAACAAGCGAGTCCACACTAGGACCCGAAACAATGCGAACACACACGTCCGCCTCCTCAAAGAATAAAGATGAACTTTGGTGATTACAACTCTTGATCACCTAAAATCCTCTCACAAAAACACTCCTATAGAATGAATAGCTCAATGGGTTGCTCAAGTGTTTGTGAGAAAAACAAGGAAGAGAATGGTGGAGGAAAACTCAAGAAATCTCTTTTTAACACTCTTGATATAAACTCTCCTTTTGATTGGAAATATTTGCTCTAAATCAAGTGAAGGAAAACCTCTAAATAGTTCAGGAAAAACTGGTGAAAACCTACTTGAAAATCTTATCTCAAAACAATGACCAAACCCCCAAATTTATAGGCTGTCAAAAACTAGCCGTTGGGGTCTGTCAGACCTGTCGGTCGACCGCCAACGGTCAAAAATCAGACCGTTGGAGCCCCCGGTCGACCCAAAAGAACAGAGAGCACTGCTCTCAGTTCCGGTCGACTGTGCCGGTCGCCCGGCCAACTGCCAGGTCAAGGCGTGCACATCGTGCACGTCGGTCGACCAAGCCGGTCGACCGACTTTAGAGTTAGTCGACTAGCAAAGTAGTAAGTCGACTATCTGAAGCCTGAAGACAGTTTTTCTGGGATTTAAAACTAAGTCTTTTGGTTGAAATAAAATCCCATAAAATACTTAAAAATCTACAAAAATAGTTTTTACCAATATTCTTTGATAAACAAACATGCTTGCACAGAATCAAGGCATGTTATAAATGATATGGACTATTTTTGTAATATGGAAATATTGGCTCAATTGAAAACTTGTATTTTCCAAAATCTTGTTTTTCCAAAACTCCTTTAAATAAAAACTAGATATTTTGAACTCATTAAAGCATAGTGTGTATGGATATGATCCACTACACAAATAAGATGAAATATCTAAGTTTTTGACATTAAGCTCTAAACTTGATTTTGGTTAAAGGCAAGTATATAGGAAACACCAAAACCAAAATAGTATTTTTCCAAAGTAAAAATTCTTTTCTAAAACTAAAAAATCTTTTATGAAAACATATCTATCAAGAGTATGTGTGTAAATGTACTTGAGCAATCCACCAACTACTCTATCCTTTACATTTTAACTAAAAACAAAAATCTTACTAAAACAAACCTAGACTCAAGTCTTCATCTTCTTGAAGTCTTCACTTGAAGCCTTCTCATCTTCTTGACTTGGTCCAAATGCAATCCAACGAGCTCGACTCCTCTTGAGTACTTGATGTGGTCTTGATGCATAGGCTCGTGAATCAAACCGGTGTAAGCTCCAAAACTTGACTTTAAATCCTTTGTTGAAGCTATGCACCTACTAAGATCTTGATCATAAATCTATCACTAATTAAATACAAGATCATTAGTACAATAACTACATGAGTTGATCATCATCAAACTAGAGTGATGGGCCTTTGGGCCAACAGTCTAATAATTTCTTATCTTTAGTTTTTATGTTTTGCCCAAGGGCGAGCAAAAGATAGGTGTGGGGATGTGATTACTCATCAATTTTGCATATTTATTGTCAAATTTTCATATTTATTTTTAATAAAACTCTGCTGTTTTATCCTCTTTTTGCTTAGTGATGTGCAGATTTTTATAAAAAGGACTAAAGAAGAAAAAGATCCCAATAAGCCTAAAAAGCCTAATAAACTCAGACATTTGAGACAATCATATTTGAAGATTAAAAGGAAAATTCAACTAAATTCATGATTGAAAATCAATTATTTTTCAAGTAAAGAAGAAAAGTATATTCTCGGTATATTCAGGGTTTAAATTTAAATTCTGAGAATATACCCTTTGATATATGGTAAGATAAAGTCACAAAAGGAAACTCCAAAAGTCCACAATTCAATCAAAATTCGGATTCAGATTAAGCATCTTTCAGTAATTTGATCAAAACTTTTGTTATAAAATGCAAATCTAATGATTCAAAATGTTCCAGAAAGAAAACTTAAAGGGCTACAGTTCTTCTTTTGACTACTATTTCTATTTCAGTCATTTGATTAGTCATATTCAGTAATCAATATGACAGTTAGCTACAGCTCAACTGAATTAAATTTCCAATCAAGAGAAGAAAAGGATATTCTCAGCATATTCAGGGTTCGACTTCAAAATTCTGAGAATATACCTTTTGATGAATCAACATTTTGATGAGTCGCTATCTCAGGCTTCCTCCTATAAATCCCCTAGCAGAGGCATGAGCAGAGAGATATCTCAAAATACTTCCAGAGATCAAAATTAGGGTTTAAATTAGTTTAGTTTCAGTTTTCTTTTCTATTTTATTTTTTGTAACCAAGATTGGAGAAGAGATTCATATGTCTAAGAGAGAGAATGGAGTTAGGAGTGACAATTGATGTAAGTTCCTCCTTTTTCTTATTGTTTTTCTATTTAATTGAAAGTTACTTTCGTTTTATTTCTCGTGTTATTTTTTTCGTGTTTAATTCTTCTACAAAACCTTCTTCTCTCTCGATGTTTCAATTCAAGTGAATCTAATAGCTTGGAATACCTCTGTGAGTTCTATTGATAATTCATGACGATAGAATAATTGCTTTCATAGTCTTCTTATTTCATATTTGCCATTTGAGTTTTGATGATTTAATGTTGACGGAACTGACTCCAATCTTATGGGCTATGCTTTGATCGCCTCCAACTCAAGGTAAACCATCTCTAACGATCTAGAGTTAGACAAACGACTGAAAGGTAAGTTCTCTTGTGGAATACTTAGCATGAATTTCTTTTCTTTTTAATTTCTTTTAAAGAGAACCAAAATACAAATACTTATCCTTTTTATATCTTCTTTCTACTAACTTTACCTTAGAATTCTTTTCTTTTCTTTTTCAAAATAAAGAACACTTAACCAATTTAGTAAATGTACCGAAAAATTCTCATCGCATTTCTCCTCGTAGACACGACCCGCTTAGCCACTTGCTATCACGGATAAATTGTGAGAAGCCAGAGATTCCTTTTACTTTCAGATAACATTATTCTAAAACTCTAGCTTTTTCTCAATCATTCTCTGTACAAAGACGAGACTTTAGAACTGTCAGAGTTGTTCAAGGATTAGAAGGTGATTGGTTTTAAGTGGGCATTTGCAAAGAAATAAGGATCTCTCAAAGGTAATACTATACACTATAAAGCCAGATTGGTAGCTAAAGGCTATGCTTAGCGAGATAGCATTGACTACAATGAGGAATTCTAACCCTTTGTGAAGCACTCATCTATTCGGATTTTGTTGACACATGTAGCACAGTACGAGAAGACCTTGTCAGCTCGATGTGAATACCGCCTTTCTCCATGACGATCTTGAAGAGAAGATCTACATGTCTTAGCCGACGGGGTTCAAAACTGTAGGAAAGGAGAATATGTTATGCAAACTGAAGAAATCACTATATGAATTAAAGCAATTTTCAAGGCAATGGTACAAGCATTTCGACAGTTACATAAGAGGCAAGAGGTACATACGAAGCTATTACGACCCATGTGTGTATTACAATAAGCTACCTGGTGGAGAGTACATCTATCTACTATTGTATGCAGATGATATGCTCATCGCTTCTAAAAGCAGACCCACAATTGATAAATTGAAGAGGAAGAAGAGGAGGTGGTGGTGATGTGGCTTGGCCTGAGAAAGGAGCCACCGCAAACCTGGGGTCCGCCGGCCAGGTCACCAGAGGTGATGATAGTGGTCGTCGGTGGCCTTGAAGGTGGAAGGAGAGGGTAATTGGGGGGAGAGAGTGAGAAAAAGTGAGAGCGAGAGTGAAATTAAAGTGTGAGAGAGGGAAATTAGAGAGTGAGAGACAGAGATTTGAGAGAGAGTGAGTGAGACTGAGGAGAGAAGGGGAGGAGTGCTGCCAGCAGTTTGGGGGAGAAGAAAGAAAAGAAAAATGAAAGGGAAAAGAAAGAAGAAGAGGGGAAAAAAGAAGAAGGGAGAAAGTTGTGGAACGGAGTGAAGGTTGTGGAAGTTTGTGGAAGGAAAAGAAAAGAAAAGAGAAAAGAAAAGAGAAAAAATAGGGAAATACCCGGATGAAGTTCTAGACTCGGGAAAA
This sequence comes from Agave tequilana, assembly GCA_038442645.1. Lineage (NCBI taxonomy): Eukaryota > Viridiplantae > Streptophyta > Magnoliopsida > Asparagales > Asparagaceae > Agave > Agave tequilana. The sequence goes on along the minus strand of JAVJIF010006991.1, from coordinate 121,556 downwards.
TACAAATATTATTTATTTGAAAATTTTTGACAAACTGAGAAAAATCCCCAAAATTTCTCAAAAATGAAAAATATTATTCTGAGGAATAATATGAAAACAGATTCAAGAAATTCAATACCGTTTGCAAATTAAAATCTTGAAATCGATCGACGATACTGGTCGACACAGAATTAGGAGTAATAATTTAGAAAAATCTTAGGAAATCTCGAAAATTTTAAAATATTGAAAATTAATACCTGAAACTAAAACAGGTCTAGTCTAACTAGCAGGAAGGTCAAATCAAGTAGTTACACTGGGATCGGGTGTTGGGTTCGGAGTTAGGCTAACTCTGATCCAAAGATCCGCGTCCGATACCAAATATTAATATAAATAATCACAAAATAAAAATAAATACGGGAAAATAGAAAAATACGAACGAAAAATGGGGGCTCGTATATGGGTACATTTTTTCGGGGTCGGGTTGTTACACATATACTTACAGAGATACACTAGCAGTTTCTCTCGGCTAGTCTTCTACCACCAACACACCTACAGTTTCTCTCTGCACAATCCATTTCTCCACTACATTGGCAGTTTCTCTCTGCTGGTCCTCCCTATCATTCCACCTACTGATTCTCACGCCTGAGGGTGTTAGGTCGGTATCAAACAGATGCTCTTAACCTGAAAATGTCTCCTCTTTTGTGTGCTCTGACAGGTAACATTCCCGAGGGAGCGCCTCAAACTTTGCTTGTGGTGGGTTGATCGACGGTGAGCCAGTTTTTGTCCACCACAGAAACACTTCTGCATTTCTAGCGTGCCCAAATTTTTACATTAGCAGGACCATTGAAAGTACAATGGACATGAAAACTTTTACTCAGAGAGCTAGCCACTTCTTTTTAGAGAAAGCTACTCCAAACTTTTGATATTTCACAGTTCCAACACATGTGTTTAGGTATGGAATAAATGCAGGTTTAAAAGAAACATCCATTTTTTGGGGCCTCAACACTAGTTGTACTGTTGTCTGGATCCATAAATAGGCCCTTGTGGAAACGACTCCCCAAATGTGAAAACAACGTGTTAGCATACCCGAATGAACTTATTGCTATTGTTCAAGGGGTTAGCTGGACCTGTTACTACCATCATGCGATGGATGTAGTAGGACTAAAGTCAGGATTTTTTGTGAAATTATAGAAAATGTCATTGGATGTTTCCTTCGTAACTTTCACATTCGATGTCAAAATTCGCGGATTCAAGTTACATTTGAAAGATTATGTAGGCAAGTTTCACATGGTATAGTCTTTAGTCCAAAAAAGTTTACTCAGAAATACTGAAATGACTGGATGTTGAATGTTTAGTGTTGGTTTTTGAAAAATCCCCGAGAATTCAAAAAAAAAAAAAAAATGAAAAAAAAGGATAAACTTGGTGATCATATGACTGAACTAAACCAATTATCACATGAGAAATGACCCAAGCATCACGCAAATAAGCGTATGTCCGCGGAGGAGCTTGATTCTATATGGAGAAGATGTTAGGATTTGGGTCGAACAAATAGTCCCACATCGGCTAGACGTGGGGATGGTCTTGGTATATAAAGATTTGGGCAACTCCACCTACAAGGCTAGTCTTTTGGGATGATGCCTCAAGTCCAACAAGTGGTATCAGAGCCTGCCCCGAACTTAGTCGTATGTGTGGGTGATGTTCGACGATGTAGATCCCCCAATAGCGCAAAGGCGCAATGGGCCTGCTCACCCCAACGGCATAAAAAGGCGCAATAGGCCCCTGTGAAACTAATGTTGGGCTCTCGAGAAATTTGGCAGTAATGCTCCATTCCAATGGGCGCACGCATGTCACGCGGTCTGTCATGCGGTGTAGATGAGTGACCGACTGCAGTTGGTACTTCACAATAGCTCCCACGCGGTGAAGAATTGAATCTCGATGGAGTATTTGATCTTCCAGTGTGAAGATAGAGACTCGTTGTTCGAGGGAGATTGTTGGGATTTGAGTCGAACAAATAGTCCCACATCGGCTAGATGTGGGGATGGTCGATTAGGACAATTCCACCTAGAAGGCTAGTCTTTTAGGATGGTGCAACAGCTGTCCATTCGTTAGGTTGGGTCACTTCACTTATTTGGAACATTTTGGAGTGTCTAGACCAAGTCCTCAACAGGAGAAATTCCTTTCAATTTGACCTTCGGTGCTAAAGCATTCATTCTTGTGGAGATAAAGGAGCCAAGTAGCAGGGCCATACATTATGACAAGGAGATGATGATGATGTTGGAATATGAAGAATATATTGTTGGCCCAAAGGCCTTCCACTCTAGTTTTGATGATGATTAACTCATGTAGTTATGTTTACTAATAATCTTGTGTTGTTTAAATTTCAGATCATTAACCAAGATATTAGTTAGTGATTAGCTTCAACAAGGTGTTTAGAAGCTTTTCATGATGATTCCAGGGCCAAAGCGTCAAGATCACACATTGCCTAGCCCATAGATGGAGTTTTGGAGTAAGTCTACTTGAAGATGAAGATCGTCAAGAAGACTTAGTTATCCATAGTTTAGATAGTGTGTTTTAGATCCATTTGTAAAGCTTAGTATAGTTGATATGCTCAAGTGCACACACACACGTTTTCATATTTTGGATTTGGTTTTCATGAATAGTAGATCAAAACAAGTTTACTTTATTTCTATGTATATTAGATGTATTCTAGATATACATACATGCTTTAAACTTGCTAGACAAACTTATTTTGACTATTTTATTCATGTTTTGAAAAATCAAGTTTGATAAAATACAAGTGTTGGTTTTGATAAAATTGGCAAGACACAAAAATGAATTGATATGATTGATATATGTCTTGAAATTTTTATCACTTGTTTGTGTTTCAATATAAAATGTTAAAACAAGTTTCATGGGATTTTCAGAAAAGATAAAAGATTTTTATAAAACATTTTTCTCAGTTTTTCTGACCCAGATTTGTGCTGACAGGCCGGTCGGTCGACCGTATGGGTCGACCGCACCAAGGGCCGGTCGACCCATGGGGTCGACCGACGTGCACAAACTTGTGCACGTCTGGCAGACACAAACTCGGTCGACCGTACGGGTCGACCGGGTCTGAGAGCTCTGCTCTCTGTTTGTTTGGGTCGACCGGGCGGTCGACCGCTGCAGAGAGTTCTGCTCTCTGTTTGTTTCGTCGACCGGGCCGGTCGACCGCAGTTGCCCAACGGTCATATTTCTGACCGTTGGCGGTCGACCGGGCCGGTCGACCGTTGCCTGTCAGAGCTGCCAGCTCAGCTCTAACGGCTAGTTTTGTATTGGGCCTATATAAACCCCATCTCTTTGGGTTTTTGGCCAAGGTTTTCAAGAAGAAAAAATTCAGTGTTTCTCTAGTGTTTAAACAAGTTTTCAAAATAGTTTTTGTGCTAAAAAGATTTCATCTTTATTTTTTTTGGGTTTTTGGAAAATCAAAGAAAACTAGGGTTTTGGGATATTGATTTGATCTTTAATTTCTATCATATACAAGAGATTTCCTAAGTAGTTTTCTTTGTTGCTTGTTTCCAAAAACACCTAGTTTTTCACATTTGAGCTATCACCTATCCTAATCTATTTAGGATCTTGTTTTGTGGAAAAGAAAAGAGAAAAGAAAGAGAGATTAAGTTTGTGGTTTTTGGAACCACTTGTTGTAAACACCCTTATTCTTGTTGTATCCCTCTTAGGTAAAGGTGATCGGGTGATTGGTTTGCTCCCTCTAGTGAGAGGTCGAGTTTGGTTGTAAACCCTCTTCGGTAGAGGTGTTGGTTGTTGTATTGGCTACGGCCCTACCCCTCGGTTGTGAGGTGGTTGTTTGAGAGAGGAGTTTGGTACTCCTAGAGTTGTAACAAATCCTCTTCGGTAGAGGTTCCCTCGGTGGGAGATAGTGGATTGGAAATCCTACACGGTGGTGTAGGCGGGGATGTAGAGCAAGGTGCTCGAACCTCGAAACATATCTTGGTGTTTGCGTTTTGATCCATTGTCTCTCTAACTCTCTCTCTCATAATTGTGCAAAGCATCATTCATATCATCATACCATATTTGCTTGTGTTGGGCATAATTCATATTGTCATATCATATCTACTTGCTTGTGTTGTGCCTTGCATAATTCTCATTGCTATATCTTGTATATGCTTGGTTGTTTGTGTGTGCCTCACTTGTACCTAATCAACAAGAGCTTCACATAGCACCTCAACCCATTCAAGGGGAATCAAGAGGAGTTAGTCCAGAGCCCTTCACGGGGAATTCAGTTACACTTGTTGATTGTACTAAGTGTGTTGCAATATTTGCATTAGCTTCCGCATTTAGCGCACTTAGTTTTGCATTAAGTTTTAGATTAGCACTAACACCTATTCACCCCCCTAGGTGTTCCCCTTTTCAATTGGTATCAGAGCCAAGTGCTCTGATTTTGGGTCTAACAACCTAGAGTTAAAGATCCTCATTTTAGGCTAATCTTGTTTGCATTTGCTTGTTTTGCACACATATAGTTTACCATGACTTTCATGACCCCACCTATGTTTGACCCTTCCAACATTCATGTTTGGAAGATTAGGATGACCGTTTATTTACAAACCCTAGGTCATAAAGTATACCTTGCCATTACCAAGGAATCCTTCCTTAGTGATAGCAATCATATAGGGGCTAATGCACAAGCCCTAGAGGCCATTAGAAGCACATTACCTAAAGATTATCTTATGTGTGTTTCTAACATTGATTCTGCCTTTGCAGTGTGAAATTTGTTGACAACAACCACCACCTCCGAGCTTCAAGTACAAATCCAAGAAGAGGAAGAATCTAGTGGAGAATCCGAACCACAACAATGCTATATGGTCCAAGGGAATGACTCCCTTGAGGTACACTCGGAAACTCAACTAGATAGTAATGATTATGCTAGTTCTTCAAATGATTATGTTGATTCTCATGCTTTGAATGAAGAACTATCCATAGTTTGTGAAAAATTAATAGAAAACTATAAAGTTTTGAAAAAGAAAAGTCTAGAAATCGAAAAAAAAATAAATGTTTGCATTCTAGACTTGATTGTGTTTTGCAAGAGAAGGTTGAGGTCTATAATGAAAGGGATGCATTGAGATCTCAATTGGAACTTGCACTTAAAGAAAATAAATTTTTAAAATCTAAAAATGATTGTGAAACTCTTTTGAAGAAAAATAAAAATTTGTCTTCCAAAATTGATTTTGTTTTAAAAGAGAATGTTGATTTGAAAAACAAAATTATTTCCATTTCAAATGATTTAGATGTGTGTTTAAAGAAAAACATTGTTTTGCAAAATAAGATGGATGCACATGTTTGCCATGCTAGTGTAGTTTCTTCATCTAGTCTACCTAATGCATGTACCTCTTCTTCTAGGATCAATGATGATATTTGTATGTTAAAGAAGAGAGTAGATTGTTTGGGCTCCACTATGAGCCAATGTGCTAAGAACCATACACGGTTGGAAACCTTGGTTCGAAAGAAACAAGTTCCATCATTTATGCATGCACACCCTCCACGGCATACACATGCTCCACACGGACACCATCAACACATGTATACTCATGTGTACACATGTACACATTGTGGCTGAAAAGGCCATCTTGCTAAATTTTGTTATGATAGATTAAATGTTTCAAATTTAGCAAAGAAATTTGTTTGGGTTAGGGAAGGGACTAACCCCATGGACCCAACAAGATGTGGGTACCAAAGACCACCCCTCCTATTATTTTTGATGTAGGTGTGGGCTCTCACATGACGTGAGAGTGATGACACCTTGGAGTGGATGCGTTCCGGACTTAAAGGAAATCAATTGGATGCATCACTTTCAAGGGAAGATTTGGTGGAGATGACCACCATGTTTTGGAGACAAGGAGAGTTGCCTTCTAGGTTTTGGTAACAATTCTTAACTCCTTATTATTCTTTACATGCTTTCATATTGATGTTTTATAGCATGTTTCATTGTCTATGGATTAGTGTGTAATTACCATGTTTATTAGATCCTTGACATACACATATAGTATTTGAGACACACATGCTTGCATGAACCCATACTTAGTGTTCTCACCTTTGTTTAAGCTATAATGTACATCATGAATCTAATACATGTGAATTTACATAGTAATCATGTTTTAGTTTTATCATGATGACTTCTATATTGTGTTTTGATGCTTCTTGTTAAGATTACTTGTTTAGATGTGAGTTTTCATTAAGACTAGGATTTATACTTGTACATATAGTGGGCCACAAATAAATTTATATATGTTTGGGCTTGATTGCTTATTTGAACCCATTAGATGTGCTAGTATAGTCTAGTTTTGATGATTCATACATTTTAAACTTGTATTCCTAATTTTGAATTTGTTTTATGAGTTTTCACTTCATGTATATGTTTGTATTGCCAAACTTTAAGATATACATGTATACTCCTTGAGTCATTTGCCTGTCATGCAAATCTATATATGGACTCAATTGTGTTTATGGATATGTATGTATACTTATTGTATTGACAATTCATATATATACCATGAAATGAAATTTGCTTTGGTGAAGATTTTCTTGATTTTTTGTTTAATTGTTTAACTTCATGTATATGTCTATCTTGTCCAAACTATTAGATATACATGTTTATCCTTTTTGAGCCACGTGCCTTCATGCATATACACTTTGTGGACTCGTTCTGTTTAGGATATGTATGTATATTTTAATTTGTACTTGACATACATATGCCATGAAGATTAAATAAATTTTGATGATTTTTGTGTTTTCAATGTTTAAGGAATAATTGAGCTTAATTGCCCATATTTTCATGATTATGATATTCACACATTATATGTACACTCACTTTTATTGCTTGCTCATGTTTTATTTTCATGAGTCAAAATTGTGCTTAATTGGATTAGAGTGTTGATTTTCATGTGGATTTCATGTTTCATGAAATTTATTTTTAGTTTATTCCTTGCTTGAAGGATTTCGCACTAGTTAACAAGTTTTTCATTTTGACTAGTTCGTATTCTTCAATTGGTAGTGATTTTCAAACAAAACTATATTTTCAAATTTATCTTTGAAAACCCCTACCATCTATGGGAGGTTGGAAGGGAGATCATGTTCATGTATGCTTTAAAATGAAAATCATTTAAAACTTGAACCTTAATTGGGTGGTAGATTATATGAGTTATACCATGCTTTTATTGTTATGTCAATTGGTATCATTGAACTCTTTCAATTGGTATCATTTTGATCTTTTTGTATACTCATATGTTTATTGTGTATGTATATTTTCAATTGGTATCATCTATTGGTGATTGGTACTCATTCTATTTCATACACTTTTATTTGTACTTAAGATATAAATTTTTCACAAAATCTTGTTTATGCTAGTGCTTGAGTTTCAATTTTGTTTCAATTGATTATTTTTAAATTGGTATTAAGCCCTTGCATCTTTTTAGTTGGTATTTCATAAAGGGGGAGAAAATTTAATTTTATCTTTCAATGGGTGATTCTTCAATTGGTATTTGTTTCCCACTCCCTTACTTTATGATTGAAAATTTCATATTGGTATCATATGTTTAATATGAAAATTATTTACAATTGGTATCAAAACTTTATTTAGACATTCAAAATTTATTATGTTTAATTTCATGTGTTTTTGCTTAAAATTGGTATCTAAATTTTTTTTTGAAAAATACAAAAGTTTTGATTTGTATTGACTATATGCATATAGATTCATGATGAGTGTATCTTGTATTGAAGAGCTTAACATCTCTTCGTTATGTGGTACACGTGTGTAGGGGGAGCTTCACATCTCCTCTTATGCATTACATAGTGTGTGTTATGTGAATTAGGGCTTAACATCCCTCTTTCATGTAATGCATATGTGTAGGGAAGCTAACTTAGCGTCTTCCTCTTCATGAATGTATATAGCATATAACATCTATTGATCTTTGGTTATTTTCAATTGATATCAAGATGCTTCATTGTCATATTTATCTATTGATATCATGTTGTTTATAGTCACCCCTTCTTGATCTTTTTGTTTGACAAAAGGGGGAGAAAATTTTGTTTGATTTGATTTTACTTTGTTTACCCTTTGTTGATGATTGACAAAAAGGGGGAGAATTATTTGAGAGTTTAACATATTTTTATATATGCATACTTATGTTTTTGCATATATTAAGTTTTATTGGTAAGTATTAAGTTTTTATTGGTATCTAGAGCATCTAGTGTTTTTGTTGTTAATGCTTTATTAATTTAATTGGTAACTAGAGCTTGTAGAACATGTGTTTGTGTTTTATGCATATTGATGCATACATGTTTATGTACATTCATTGCATACCATTTATTATTTATGTCATGCATGAGTTAAGGGGGCTTAACTTTAATCCATGCATATATAACTCCATGAGTTTTGTCATCATCAAAAAGGGGAGATTGTTGGCCCAAAGGCCTTTCACTCTAGTTTTGATGATGATTAACTCATGTAGTTATGTTTACTAATAATCTTGTGTTGTTTAAGTTTCAGATCATTAACCAAGATATTAGTTGGTGATTAGCTTCAACAAGGTGTTTAGAAGCTTTTCATGATGATTCCAGGGCCAAAGCGTCAAGATCACACATTGCCTAGCCCATGGATGGAGTTTTGGAGCAAGTCTACTTGAAGATGAAGATCGTCAAGAAGACTTAGGTATCCATAGTTTAGATAGTGTGTTTTAGATCCATTTGTAAAGCTTAGTGTAGTTGATATGCTCAAGTGCACAACACACACGTTTTCATGTTTTGGATTTGGTTTTCATGAATAGTAGATCAAAACAAGTTTACTTTATTTCTATGTATATTAGATGTATTCTAGATATACATACATGCTTTAAACTTGCTAGACAAACTTATTTTGACTATTTTATTCATATTTTGAAAAATCAAGTTTGATAAAATACAAGTGTTGGTTTGATAAAATTGGCAAGACACAAAAATGAATTGATATGATTGATATATGTCTTGAAATTTTTATCACTTGTTTGTGTTTCAATATAAAATGTTAAAACAAGTTTCATGGGATTTTCAGAAAAGATAAAAGATTTTTATAAAACATTTTTCCCAGTTTTTCTGACCCAGATTTGTGCTGACAGGCCGGTCGGTCGACCGTATGGGTCGACCGCACCAAGGGCCGGTCGACCCATGGGGTCGACCGACGTGCACAAACTTGTGCACGTCTGGCAGACACAAACTCGGTCGACCGTACGGGTCGACCGGGTCTGAGAGCTCTGCTCTCTGTTTGTTTGGGTCGACCGGGCGGTCGACCGCTGCAGAGAGTTCTGCTCTCTGTTTGTTTCGGTCGACCGGGCCGGTCGACCGCAGTTGCCCAACGGTCATATTTCTGACCGTTGGCGGTCGACCGGGCCGGTCGACCGTTGCCTGTCAGAGCTGCCAGCTCAGCTCTTACGGCTAGTTTTGTATTGGGCCTATATAAACCCCATCTCTTTGGGTTTTTGGCCAAGGTTTTCAAGAAGAAAAAATTCAGTGTTTCTCTAGTGTTTAAACAAGTTTTCAAAATAGTTTTTGTGCTAAAAAGATTTCATCTTTATTGTTTTTGGGTTTTTGGAAAATCAAAGAAAACTAGGGTTTTGGGATATTGATTTAATCTTTAATTTCTATCATATACAAGAGATTTCCCAAGTAGTTTTTCTTTGTTGCTTGTTTCCAAAAACACCTAATTTTCCACACTTGAGCTATCACCTATCCTAATCTATTTAGGATCTTGTTTTTGTGGAAAAGAAAAGAGAAAAGAAAGAGAGATTGAGTTTGTGGTTTTTGGAACCACTTGTTGTAAACACCCTTATTCTTGTTGTATCCCTCTTAGGTAGAGGTGATCGGGTGATTGGTTTGCTCCCTCTAGTGAGAGGTGGAGTTTGGTTGTAAACCCTCTTCGGTAGAGGTGTTGGTTGTTGTATTGGCTACGGGCCTACCCCTCGGTTGTGAGGTGGTTGTTTGAGAGAGGAGTTTGGTACTCCTAGAGTTGTAACAAATCCTCTTCGGTAGAGGTTCCCTCGGTAGGAGATAGTGGATTGGAAATCCTACACGGTGGTGTAGGCGGGGATGTAGAGCAAGGTGCTCGAACCTCGAAACATATCTTGGTGTTTGCGTTTTGATCCATTGTCTCTCTAACTCTCTCTCTCATAATTGTGCAAAGCATCATTCATATCATCATACCATATTTGCTTCTGTTGGGCATAATTCATATTGTCATATCATATCTACTTGCTTGTGTTGTGCCTTGCATAATTCTCATTGCTATATCTTGTATATGCTTGGTTGTTTGTGTGTGCCTCACTTGTACCTAATCAACAAGAGCTTCACATAGCACCTCAACCCATTCAAGGGGAATCAAGAGGAGTTAGTCCAGAGCCCTTCACGGGGAATTCGGTTACACTTGTTGATTGTACTAAGTGTGTTGCAATATTTGCATTAGCTTCCGCATTTAGCGCACTTAGTTTTGCATTAAGTTTTAGATTAGCACTAACACCTATTCACCCCCCCTCTAGGTGTTCCCCTTTTCAATTGGTATCAGAGCCAAGTGCTCTGATTTTGGGTCTAACAACTTAGAGTTAAAGATCCTCATTTTAGGCTAATCTTGTTTGCATTTGCTTGTTTTGCACACATATAGTTTACCATGGCTTTCATGACCCCACCTATGTTTGACCCTTCCAACATTCATGTTTGGAAGATTAGGATGACCGTTTATTTACAGACCCTAGGTCATAAAGTATACCTTGCCATTACCAAGGAATCCTTCCTTAGTGATAGCAATCATATAGGGGCTAATGCACAAGCCCTAGAGACCATTAGAAGCACATTAACTAAAGATTATCTTATGTGTGTTTCTAACATTGATTCCGCCTTTGCAGTGTGAAATTTGTTGACAACAACCACCACCTCCGAGCTTCAAGTACAAATCCAAGAAGAGGAAGAATCTAGTGGAGAATCCGAACCACAACAATGCTATATGGTCCAAGGGAATGACTCCCTTGAGGTACACTCGGAAACTCAACTAGATAATAATGATTGTGCTAGTTCTTCAAATGATTATGTTGATTCTCATGCTTTGAATGAAGAACTATCCATAGTTTGTGAAAAATTAATAGAAAACTATAAAGTTTTGAAAAAGAAAAGTCTAGAAATCGAAAAAGAAAATAAATGTTTGCATTCTAGACTTGATTGTGTTTTGCAAGAGAAGGTTGAGGTCTATAATGAAAGGGATGCATTGAGATCTCAATTGGAACTTGCACTTAAAGAAAATGAATTTTTAAAATCTAAAAATGATTGTGAAACTCTTTTGAAGAAAAATAAAATTTGTCTTCCAAAATTGATTTTGTTTTAAAAGAGAATGTTGATTTGAAAAACAAATTATTTCCATTTCAAATGATTTAGATGTGTGTTTAAAGAAAAACATTATTTTGCAAAATAAGATGGATGCACATGTTTGCCATGCTAGTGTAGTTTCTTCATCTAATCTACCTAATGCATGTACCTCTTCTTCTAGGATCAATGATGATATTTGTATGTTAAAGAAGAGAGTAGATTGTTTGGGCTCCACTATGAGCCAATGTGCTAAGAACCATACACAGTTGGAAACCTTGGTTCGAAAGAAACAAGTTCCATCATTTATGCATACACACCCTCCACGGCATACACATGCTCCACACGGACACCATCAACACATGTATGCTCATGTGTACACATGTACACATTGTGGCCGAAAAGGCCATCTTGCTAAATTTTGTTATGATAGATTAAATGTTTCAAATTTAGCAAAGAAATTTATTTGGGTTAGGGAAGGGACTAACCCCCATGGACCCAACAAGATGTGGGTACCAAAGACCACCCCTCCTATTATTTTTGATGTAGGTGTGGGCTCTCACTTGTTGTAAACACCCTTATTCTTGTTGTATCCCTCTTAGGTAGAGGTGATCGGGTGATGTGGGAACCACTTGTTGTAAACACCCTTATTCTTGTTGTATCCCTCTTAGGTAGAGGTGATCGGGTGATTGGTTTGCTCCCTCTAGTGAGAGGTGGAGTTTGGTTGTAAACCCTCTTCGGTAGAGGTGTTGGTTGTTGTATTGGCTACGGGCCTACTCCTCGGTTGTGAGGTGGTTGTTTGAGAGAGGAGTTTGGTACTCCTAGAGTTGTAACAAATCCTCTTCGGTAGAGGTTCCCTCGGTGGGAGATAGTGGATTGGAAATCCTACACGGTGGTGTAGGCGGGGATGTAGAGCAAGGTGCTCGAACCTCGAAACATATCTTGGTGTTTGCGTTTTGATCCATTGTCTCTCTAACTCTCTCTCTCATAATTGTGCAAAGCATCATTCATATCATCATACCATATTTGCTTGTGTTGGGCATAATTCATATTGTCATATCATATCTACTTGCTTGTGTTGTGCCTTGCATAATTCTCATTGCTATATCTTGTATATGCTTTGTTGTTTGTGTGTGCCTCACTTGTACCTAATCAACAAGAGCTTCACATAGCACCTCAACCCATTCAAGGGGAATCAAGAGGAGTTAGTCCAGAGCCCTTCACGGGGAATTCGGCTACACTTGTTGATTGTACTAAGTGTATTGCAATATTTGCATTAGCTTCCGCATTTAGCGCACTTAATTTTGCATTAAGTTTTAGATTAGCACTAACACCTATTCACCCCCCTCTAGGTGTTCCCCTTTTCATATATATGTGAATCTTTGAATTGAATTACGGCGTGATCCGTTGATCGAATCAATTGGATGATGGTTGGAGTGTGTTCTCCTTCTATTGGGGATGAACGTGGTATATTCACATGTTCAATTCCGACTTCGAATGAATGAGATATTCAAGTCTAAAGATTGCCTAATTAAAGGCCAAAATGGGACTAAAGGTAGCTAAAAGCATTTAGTCCCACATTAGCCATGGGATGAAAGTTCGTAGTGTTTAAATAGAGAAAATTGAGAACAAAGGGCGTACCCTTTGGGTACTTGGAGTTTTCACGCGCGATTGGGAGGGACCTGTGCCCGCACATGCGCGCGCGCCGCCGCTGGCGGCGGCGGCGGCCGGCTGGCCGGGTGCCGGGCTCGGGTGCGGGCCGGGCCGGGCCGGGCTCGGGTCCGGGTTCCCTACCCGGCCTAGTTCTTTTTGAATCAGGTCTCACGGGTATGGGTTGCTCCGCTACCCGAACCCGCTCCGCTCCGGATCCAAACCGCCCGCCAACGGCTGTCTGAAAACCGGTTAGGCGGTTGGACCGAACAGTTGCAACGGTTCAGACCAAACCGCTGCAACTGTTGGATAATTGCGGACCAAAATGCCCCTCATGGAGCGCTATAAATAGCGCTCCAGTTTCTCTTTCTCAGACACACAATCAGAAAATCTCTTCTCTCTCTATACGTTCTGAACTGCGAAGTGAGTTACTGCATTCTGAACTGGGAAGTGGAGTTCTGAAGCAACTTCCAGTGAGAAATGAGAAAGTCAGTTTCCGAAGCGACTTTCAAAGAAGATTCTACAAAATTCGTTCTGAAAGAGGGCTCAGAAAATTCAACAGATTCTTTAATAGAATTGTTGTCTGAATCTGGGACTTCTGAACTGCGAAGTGAGTTACTGCATTCTGAACTGGGAAGTGGAGTTCTGAAGCAACTTCCAGTGAGTAATGGGAAAGTCAGTTTCCGAAGCGACTTTCAAAGAAGATTCTGCAAAATTCGTTCTGAAAGAGGGCTCAGAAAATTCAACAGATTCTTTAATAGAATTGTTGTCTGAATCTGGGACTTCTGAAGTAGAATATTCTTCAACCTTCCTTCTTCCTCTACAGTGGGTGCTCCTCTAAAGTAAAGGCAAATATTCTCCTAAAATTTGTCTTTGTCTCGCTGCTTCAACGATCCTGTGAAGGTACTGGTTAACTACGGTTCGACCGTACGGTGATTTGGTAGTGCTATTCAAATACCGTGAAGAAGTGTTGTATCTTGGGAGACTAGCGTCCAGTAACCCGTTCGCACCAGTGCGGGGGACGTAATTGTCTTAAGGAGATTCGCTCTAAGCGTACCTCACTCCGAGTACTGTATATTCTTTATACAGGGGATATATTGATATTCAGTATATCGACACTGATTTAATTCAGTCTAATTGGTGTTTAACCAAGGAAGGAAATTGAAAGGTGGTTCTTAAATTAGGAACGTTCTATTGAACGAAAAACCTCCCACCTGATATTTGCCGACCTGGCCAATTAGATTATTGATATTTCAGTGATCTTGAATAGTTGTCAGATTGATTCCTGTTAAGCAGAATCCAACAATCTTAAGACAGTGAATACTATTGAAGTTTCTTACTTCTGTTCTGCTTGAACTTGCAGAAAATGTTTGAGACTAATTAAGATAGCTCTAGCAAGGCACCAATCATGCAGCTCCAAGCTTTGATGCCTACTCCACTTCCTAACCCGAAGCCGGAGAAGCCAGAAAAATTTGACAGCACAGAATTCAAGAGGTGGCAACAGAAGATGCTCTTCTACTTGACCACTCTTCATCTGACCAAATTCCTGCAAGAAGATCCACCATAACCCGGAACTGATCGGGACTCAGTCCTTGCAGTCGATGCATGGACACAAGGTGACTTCTTTTGTCGAAATTATGTTTTAAATGGACTGGATGACTCTCTTTACAATGTCTACAGCCCTATCACTACGGCAAAGAAGTTATGGGCCAGTCTTCACAAGAAGTACAAGACTGAAGATGCTGGTACCAAGAAGTTCGTCGTAGGCGATTTTTGGAGTACAAAATGGTGGACAGTAAGACTGTAATCAGTCAGGTGTAAGAGTTCCAACTTATCTTGCACGAGATAGAAGCCGAAGGTATGATTCTACCTGAAACCTTTCAGGTTGCTACTATCGTGGAGAAACTCCCACCTGCGTGGAGAGATTTCAAGAACTACTAGAAGCACAAGAGAAAGGAGCTGAAGTTGAAAGATCTCATTGTTAGGCTTCGAATCGAGGAGGACAACCGAAAGTCCGAGAAAAGGAGCAGCAAGAACTCCTATGAAGCAAAAGCCAATGTGATCGAAGACTCAAAGGGGAAAGCGTCTACTTCCAAAGGCTTAAAGCGGAAGAAGACTTCCCAGGGGTACAAAGGCAAGGTCCAAGAAGGCAAGAACATGCGCTTCAAGGGAACCTGCTACATCTGCAACAAAGAGGGGCATAAGGCGAATGAATGTCGCAGCCGTCTCAAAAAGAACAAGAAGAGCCATCTACAGGCAAACTTGACTGACCATGAGTCGCCAAGCCTTTCAGCTGTGGTGTCAGAAGTGAATCTGACAACCAACAATAAGGATTGGTGGGTAGACACTGGGGCTACTCGGCACATCTGCTCTGAGAAATTATTATTCTCTGAATATCAAATACTAGAGCAAGATGAGCAACTATTCATGGGAAACTTAGCCGTCTCAAAGGTTGAAGGAAAAGGCAAGGTCATCCTGAAGTGGACATCTGAAAAAGAGCTTACTCTGAACGATGTGCTACATGTTCCAGATATCCGCAAGAATTTGATCTCAGGATCAATACTTAGTAAGAAAGGATTTAGAATGAATTTTGAATCAGATAAATTTGTACTTACTAAGGGAGGGATGTATGTGGGAAAGGGTTATCTTGTTGATGGATTTTTTAAAGCCAATGTTGCAGTGGTAAATAAAAAGTCTGTGTATTTGTACCCGAAGCTTATAAATAAAGGAAAATGTTCTGTTTATTTGCTTAAGTCTGCTATTTTATGGCATGCTAGATTAGGACATGTAAATTACAAGTCATTAAAGAACTTGTCTAATCTAGGATATATTGCTAAACTCAACTTGGAAGAAATTCGCAAGTGTGAGATTTGTATTGAGGCCAAGTTGGCAAAAATTCATTTCACTCAATTGATCAAAATACAGAACCTTTAGGGTTAATTCATAGCGATCTGTGTGACTTGAAGTTTATGCCAACTAGAGGCGGTAAAAAGTATTTTATTACTTTTATTGATGACTGTACAAGATACTGTTATGTGTATCTTTTAAACAATAAGGATGAGGCAATAAATATGTTTATAACATATAAAGTCGAAGTTGAGAATCAACTCAACAAGAATATCAAGATTTTAAAATCCGATAGAGGCAGAGAATATGAATCAAATGATTTTAGTGAGTTATGTGCTAAATCTGGTATAATCCATCAAACTAAAGCACCATATACTCCACAGCAAAATGGAATTACTAAACGGAAGAACAAAACTTTGAAGGAGATGGTCAATTCCATGATCGTAAGTCTAGAGCTCCGCAGAACTTGTGGGGGGAAGCTCTGTTAACTGCAAATTATATTCTAAACAAAGTACCCCACAAGAAACTTGGTCTTATACCATTTGAGTTATGGCATGGAAGGACACATTCCTACCATTACCTCAAAATGTGGGGGTGCCTTGCAAAGGTGCTAGCACCATTACCTAAAAAGACTAAGTTGGGAGTAAAAACTATGGACTGCATATTCATAGGCTATGCCTTGAATAGTAGTGCCTTCAGATTTCTGGTTCATAAATCAGAGATACTAGATATTCATGTAAACATGATTATCGAATCTAGAGATGCTGTGTTCTTTGAAGACATCTTTTCATACAAACGGGAAGCAGATAAGACTTCTAAGAAAAGAACACACGAGATGACGTTCAGGGACAAAAGCCCCGAGGAACCGACTGTTAATGCGGAAATTGAACCAAGAAGAAGTCAGAGATCTAGAATCTCAAAATCTTTTGGTCCAGATTTCATAGCATACGCTATTGAAAGCGAGCCTCAAACATTTAAAGAGGTTATGTCAACCTCAGAAGCACAAATGTGGAAAGAAGCTATAAATAGCGAAATAGAATCCATACTAAGTAATCATACTTGGGAATTGGTAAACTTGCCTCCTGGCAGTAAACCAATTGGGTGTAAATGAATTTTCAAAAGAAAATTAAAACCCGATGGATCTATCGATAAGTACAAGGCTAGATTAGTAGCCAAAGGTTATTGACAAAAGGAAGGACTTGACTACTTCGATACTTATTCACCAGTAACAAGAATAACGTCTATTCGGATGTTGATTGCAATTATAGTATTGCATAACTTAGATATCCATCAAATGGATGTCAAGACTGCATTCTTAAATGGTGAATTAAATGAAGAAATATATATGGAGCAACCTGAAGGATTTATAGTCAAGGGCCAAGAACACAAGGTGTGTAAATTGGTAAAATTCTTATACGGTCTAAAGCAGGCTCTAAAATAGTGGCATGAGAAATTTGATAGTGTCATGATTAAAGATGGATTCACTATCAATGAATGCGATAAGTGTGTTTACACGAAAACAGTTGAAAATGCATGTATCATTGTTTGTCTTTATGTAGATGACGTGTTGATACTTGGGACTAATATTGAAATTATTAAGTCCACTAAAAGAATGTTATCCAACAGTTTTGACATGAAGGATCTGGGGGTTGCTGATGTAATTTTAGGAATTAAAATCACCAGAACACCAGATGGAATCAGTCTATCTCAATCTCACTACGTGGATAAGATGATAGAAAGATTCAAGAATCATGGGATAAAGGAGAATACAAATCCTTTTCTTACACACGTCTACCTTCATAAGAATACATGAACTGGAATACGCCAGTTGGAGTATTCTCAAATTATCGGAAGTCTAATGTATCTGATGAATTGCACTAGATCCGATATTTCTTACGCTGTAAGAAAGTTAAGCAGATACACTAGTAATCCTAGTGATCTACATTGGACCGCTCTACTACGAGTATTAGGTTACGTATCACATACCAAGGAATATGCCTTGAGATATGAACAGTATCCACCTGTACTTGAAAGATACAGTGATGCTAATTGGATTGCAGATTCTGAGGAATCAAAATCAACTAGTGGATATATATTTACTCTAGGAGGAGTAGCGGTATCTTGGAAATCTTCTAAGCAAACATGTATTGTTCGTTCCACTATGGAATCAGAATTCATAGCCTTAGATAAGGCGGAGAAGAAGCAGAATGGCTTCGACAATTCTTGAAAGATATACCATTATGGCAAAAGCCAGTGCCTGCTATATGTATACACTGCGATAATCAAGCAGCTATATCTAGGGCACAAAATGTTATATACAACGGTAAGTCTAGACATATTCGTCGTAGACATAATACCGTGAAGCAGTTGCTCTCAAATGAAATTATCTCTATTTACTTTGTATCGTCAAAGGATAATTTAGCTTTCGCTTACTAAAGGTTTAAGTGGAGAGCGTATAAACTGCGCATCGAGGGAAATGGGTTTAAAAGCCTAACCTTACCGAGTCAGCTTAATGGAAACCTCACTTAGCCACTGGAGATCCCACGGACTAAGTTCAAGAGGAAAACTAGTTATGACTGACTTAGCAAGTAAGCACTTGAGAGCTTGACTCCAATCCATTCCTAAGGTGCACATAAGTGCTTTTCTACAAGTGGATTAAGGATAAGCTTAACGCTTTTAATGATGCCTATATCTTGTTACTAAACAAGTGGAGTAGAGTAGACTACTCTTAATAGGACGATCACCTATGTGAGTACAGAGTTGGGTCAGCTCTTTGGGAATTTCTATGGAGGCTGTTATTCCCTAAAGATACTCTCTGAAACCAAGAATGTCCAGGGCCAAAACGAACACAACCGAGAATCAAAGTTGATTTGGAAAGTCACTGTGTGAAGCTTGTTGACTTGGCTTACACTAACGGCTAACAGTTCAAGACCTAGTTCACTGATTAGCCAGTAAGTCCGATAAAGCTTTCACTATGGAAGGTTCAAGACCTAGTTCACCTATCCTGATGCAGTTTCTTTTCTAAAGTACCTTTCACAATAGAGTCAGTCTCTTTGTGTGTCATTTCCTTGAATCTCCATTCATTGTGGGGGATTGTTGGAATATGAAGAATATATATGTGAATCTTTGAATTGAATTATGGCGAGATCCGTTGATCGAATTAATTGGATGATTGTTGGAGTGTGTTCTTCTTCCATTGGGGATGAGCGTGGTATATTCACATGTTCAATTCCGACTTCGAATGAATGAGATATTCAAGTCTAAAGATTGCCTAATTCAAGGCCAAAATGAGACTAAAGGTAGCTAAAAGCATTTAGTCCCACATTGGTCATGGGATGGAAGTTCGTAGTGTTTAAATAGAGAAAATTGAGAACAAAGGGCGTGCCCTTTGGGTACTTGAAGTTTTCGCACGCGATTGGGAGGGAACTATGCCCGCACATGCGCGCGCGCGCCGGGCTCGGGCTCGGGACCGGGTCCAGGTCCGGGTATGGGTTCGGGTTCTCTACCCGGCCTTGGTTCTTTTTGAATCAGGTCTCACGAGTAGGGGTTGCGAGCATACCCGCTCCGCTACCCAAACCAGACCCGCTCCGCTCCGGATCTAAACCGCCCGCCAACGGCTGTCTAAAAACCATCTGTGCGGTTGGGCGGTTGGACCGAACAGTTGCAACGGTTCAGACCGAACCGCTGTAACTGTTGGATAATTGCGGACCAAAATGCCCCTCCTGGAGCGCTATAAATAGCGCTCCAGTTTCTCTTTCTCAGACACACAATCAGAAAATCTCTTCTCTCTCTATACGTTCTGAACTGCGAAGTAAGTTACTGCATTCTGAACTGGGAAGTGGAGTTCTGAAGCAACTTCCAGCGAGAAGTGGGAAAGTCAGTTTCCGAAGCGACTTCCAAAGAAGATTCTGCAAAATTCGTTCTGAAAGAGGGCTCAGAAAATTTAACAGATTCTTTAATAGAATTGTTGTCTGAATCTGGGACTTCTGAAGAAGAATATTCTTCAACCATCCTTCTTCCTCTACAATGGGTGCTCCTCCAAAGTAAAGGCAAATATTCTCCCGAAATTTGTCTTTGTCCCGCTGCTTCAACGATCCTGTGAAGGTACTGGTTAACTACGGTTCGACCGTACGGTGATTTGGTAGTGCTATCCAAATACCGTGAAGGAGTGTTGTATCTTGGGAGACCAGCGTCCAGTAACCCGTTAGCACCAGTGCGGGGGACGTAATTGTCTTAAGGAGATTCGCTCTAAGCGTACCTCACTCCAAGTACTGTATAAGTGAATTAATTTCTTTATACAGGGGATATATTGATATTCAGTATATCGAGACTGATTTAAATTCAGTCTAATTGGTGTTT
Source organism: Agave tequilana (assembly GCA_038442645.1). Classification (NCBI taxonomy): domain Eukaryota; kingdom Viridiplantae; phylum Streptophyta; class Magnoliopsida; order Asparagales; family Asparagaceae; genus Agave; species Agave tequilana. The sequence goes on along the minus strand of JAVJIF010006991.1, from coordinate 101,351 downwards.
AACCAAGGAAGGAAATTGAAAGGTGGTTCTTAAATTAAGGAACGTTCTATTGAACGGAAAACCTCTCACCTGATATTTGCCGACCTGGCCAATTAGATTGTTAATATTTCAGTGATCTAGAATAGTTGTCAGATTGATTCCTGTTAAGCAGAATCTAACAGATGATACCAAGAGAAATGATTTAGACCTTGTTGACGAGATTCAAGAAGATGCCCCAGCTTGAGAAGCTTATTACAAACAAAAATGGTGTAGCATCATAACTCTCAGGTGAAAGAAGGTTTCAAGAGATTTGGTTTTAATTTGATATATGAAGCCACAAGTTGGCCAGCAAAGGATAAGAAGTTCACTCCTGAATCTGGAAAGACCTTAGAAGGTGACAAAAATCATCCATCCTGGGACATTCATGGATGGTTTCATGCTCATAAGTCCATGCAACATTTGCAACCTACGTCTCTTATAATGACGAATATAACTTCTTTCAAACACGAGTAATTAGTAAAGTTTTTGCCATTTTTTTCAAGCCTTCATTACTAATGAATAAAGCATTTCTTTTGCTTGAAACTATTTGGTTTTTCTGTTCTAAACATTTATTGTGCAGAATACACATGTAAAATAATTAGCAAAGCCTTACTGGACAACGTCCTTTATTACTTGAAAGGATGCATGAGTTGTTTGCTTGGCCTAAAAGTGCATTGCTTATTGTTGAGGATGGCCACCTCAACAGAAGGAAAATGTAGTTTTACGCAAGCATGCTTATTGCCTTTGATCAATAGTACTCGACAAAGTTTGGTTTGGTAAGACCTAAGTAATACGCAAGACTTTGGTTGATTAAAGAACTTACCTTCGATGTTGTAGGGTTGGAGGCCCATAAGTCGACAAGGTTTGGCTCCAGAAGCCTTCGGCTTTATCCCCAGGTGTGTTTTCGAAAGTTGTTCTTTCAACAACAGGGTTGGGGGCCAATAAGGCAATCGAGCATAGTAAAGAATCAAATGGCTAATACGCTCTGAGCTCAAAGAGGCCTACATTGATCAAGCACCGCTATATAGTTGATCAATCTCATAGGTCCAACTATCGTAAAAGAGGCTCATATTGATTAGGCGTCGCTTTATAGCAACTCGATCTTCTATGTCCACCTACCATCAAAGATGCTGAGGATGATTAAGCATTGCTTCATAAGTTGGTTGACCATCGCGCCTCTATGGCAACACGATTCCTTGAGTCCACAAGTCAGGTGAAAAGCTATGGAACGATCAACTTACATCCCTTGATTCCTTGAATATGATCACTATTGATAAGGATAAGAATCAATCATGTAGCCATTGGATTTTACGACGATGTAATCTTTTTTTACCTAGGGTTTCAGTTTAATCGGGTGGTTGGTACATAGGTGTGACCAACCTTTTTCATGCATATATACGATGTAATGTTGCAGTTAATTGACTTATAATACCGAGAACAATTGGACAAATACCTAAGGTGAGGATGAATCCTGTCTCTCTACAATAATATAATATTATCTTAAAATGCATCTCCAATCGTTCAGAACACAATCAAATTTTTTAAGGCTTATGGGCACATTGGAAGTTGATGACCAAGTTTCATCGCTTCCAAGGAAAAACAACGTGCACAGTGAAAAAAAGGAACAGGGTGGTCGACCGCTCGGTCGACCGACCCTTAACTTGAAAAGATGAAGAAGCATGTACGACCCGTAACATGGTTTTTGGAGTGCATAGCAAATTGGCCTAGAGGTTGACTGGCCGGTTGACCGCTTTATCGAGCTGGTTGACTACTCGGTCGACTGCGAGCCGGTTCTGCAGGTTTCCTATTTTGTTTCTGATTCGTTTCATAATCATTTTTAGAATTTTTAGTTTCCTTTTTCTTTGAGAATTCTCTTGTTATATATTGCGGGTGTTGTACCCTTATTTTGTAACTTGTTTTGGTGATTAATTAATAAGATCTCTTTTCCTTCTGCCCTGAGGACGTAGGCAAATTATCGAACCTCGTTAAATTTTGTGTTCTCTGTTCTTGCCCATTGTGATTGCTTTTACCAAAATCAAACAACACCACCATCATCACCACATCCACCATCAACAGCTCCCTTCTCCTCCCAAGATCTGGCCGACTTCCTCCTTAGGGTTCGCGTGTGCGGGCCACCCCGGGCCAGCCCCCACTGGTCGTGCGTGGCCTCTTCTCTCCTGTCTCTTTGTTTCTCTCTCCTCTCTTTACTCTCTGTATAATTCTTTCTCTCTCTTCTTTTTTATTTTATTAGGTTTGAATGGGTGTTGGCGTTGTATTTTCAGAGTATTGGGATTTCGCCTTGACTTCCGTGATTTTAGGTGAGTGTTCTCACTTTACTTGTGTGTTTCCCCACTTTGACGGTTGAATATTGTACTTTTGGAATTGTGTAAGAGTTGTTTCTGTGAACTGTTGTATTTATATCGGTGAAATGATTGTATCAGTGTAACGAATGGTTGTAATAGCGTAGTTGATTTTTATACTTCTGAGAACTACTTGTAATTCAGATTTATTGTGGATTTGGCCGACCCTTCATGGTTGCCCTGCCTTCGGGCGCAGCCTTCGGGTTATACTTCAGCCTTTGGGCTTAGCTTTTGGGCTATACATCAGTCTTCAGAATTAAATCCTCTAGGTTTCTATAATAGCTCCGCCGGGAGGTGAGCTCAGCGCTCAGTGCTTTACCACAAACTCGCCCGAGTGTAACTTCGCCATGTGAGTTAGTAGAGTGTTCATACGCTGCTTCTCCGCATGCGTTTAGCTTCACCGTGAGCGTGGCTTCGTTGTGAGTATAGCAGGGTGTTCATACGCCATTACACCTTGTGCGTTAGCTCCGCCGTGAGTGTGGCTTCGTTGTGTGCGCCATTTGGATGTTCATGTGTTGCTTCGCCGTGAGCGTTAGTCTCGGCGAGCGAGTTAGCATTTAGCGTTGCACGCTGGCTTTGCCGGGAATCTAGCTTCGTCGTGTGTTGCAACTTTACTCCACTGGACATGGTCTAGCTAGACTCTAGCTTGTCCAGCCTCACCTAGATAGTTATTAAATTAACTATTATTCTTTTATTGATGGTTGTGAAGAGTTTGAAATATTTACTTGAATTATTTTTCTACAACTGTATTGTTTTTCGATTCGTACTTATCTCTTGTATCTTTACTGTTTTCCCGTATTTTGTTATATGATAGTTTAACACTTGCTATGCTAATCACCTGAAACCTGCAATGTTATCACGTAACTCATGTTATCATATTATGGAAATTTACTAATTAATATCCTGCTATACCCATGTACTCATGTACTCCTGTTACTCTTATACCATGCTCATACTCATTCATGTATATTGATAATTCTAAAATAAATTAATAAAATGACAACTTATGTCAGGTCGAAGGAAACTGATGGACTTCAAATTATGATTGTGTTTACAATGATGTAGGGATGTTGTTCAACTAAAATCTTTCGGCTCTACCTGTGAGCCTTCAGGTGTTTCACGGGAATTTATTGTACCCCAATTACTATACCTCCTTTTCAGGGCATACAATAAGACCCTCCTCAACTACACCTCGTGGTAGGTTCCGTATCAGCTATAACGTCCCGATCTCGCGGGTACAGAGACGTTATTGTGACATATATACGTAGGTCAAAAATACTCTCGCATATATACGCTAAGCATCAGTATAGACAAGAATCAGAGTACAAAAGTATGTAGTGCATTATATATTACAACATATGAGTACAATTACAAAGTTATCACAGGATGTGACACAATATTATAAGAATATTACATCACGATAGGCGCAAATGTGAGAATATAAAGAGATATACAATTATGAACAGTACAAAAGATGCTCATGAGTTACAAAAGAAAACTCAGGAGACGAGCAAGGGGCCTGGAAGGATGGGGCTCCAGACGGTCTGCCGAAAATCCACGCTTCCTCTGCGCGTATCTGATCAGCAACCGAAAGAATTCACAAGCTTTAGGATCTGAACATGCAGATACAGGGGAGTCAGAACTTCCCAACGAGTCATGTGATGAATGCCAAGTGTCGAGCATAAATAAGCACAAGTGTATTGATAAATTTGAGTCAAAGAGCATGTACTGAAAATCATGTAGTGAGCATAGGCATACAGGAGTAGGTAAGGAGGTAGCAGTAAAGTAAATGTGGTAAAACCAGTTATATAATCCCAAATTACAGGTTCATAAGGTTACTACGTTGAAGGAATAATTCAAACAAGGAAACCCTCATATATATACCGTATACCTCACGTCATTGTACCCTGAGTTCATATAACCCGAGTTATCTCCTAAACTAAGAAAACATCATAAAATTGATAAAAATCGATAATACCGATGAAATTGAATGCGAGCAGTGCTAGTGTACAAGCTCGGTTTACGGCTTCATGAGACAAGTACGTCGAAGGAATAATCTAAATAAGAAAACCCTCATCTATATACCTTACGCCCCATGTCACCGTAATCCGAGTATATACCACCCGAATTGCAAAACGAACAACGAATTATTATTGATTAACATTTTATTATTATATTACTCTTCCTACCCATATATCTAGGTATGTGCCCAAGCGTCCCAGTACACATACATCCATGCGTGAGTAAGCTGAGATTGTTATTGAAAACTGATGATGAAACTAATAGTTTATGCTTACAGTGGGTCCCGTACATACCCGGAACCACGGCCCAAGATGCTCTGGTGCTGACGTGGAACCGCCGCTAGGCAAACAGGAGGTAGGTCTTATATTATGCTCATTTAGAAATATAGCAGAGGTAGAGAGTCAGCACTCCCCTCAGACACTTAGAAGCCCTCAGGTAGATCTGAAAGTTAGAGTTGCACAACATACCTAATACCACTGTAAACATATTCACCACTTGAAGTCCACTAGTTTTCCCTTACCCGACATAGTTGGCCTTTTTATAGTTTATTATTACGCAATTATTATATTACGGGAATAACAGGAGCAGGACAGGTTCACGAGTTACAGGACTACATAAGTACTAGAAATACAAGTCACTGTATATAAAATATAGGATAGCAGGATAGGATTGCGAAATATGATAATCACAAGGCAAACAGTAATGTGTCAGGCGGCAGATAATAAGTGATATCAAACAGGTGTCAAGTAATAGCATGTAGGAGTCAGGTGTCAAGTAATAGCATGATAGATGGTAACCACAGTATATATCACTATACAGGAAAATAGTACCGATACAGAGGATCGGTATGAATACTGGAGAACAGTACCGATATTAGGGATCAGTACAAACATATTAAAAATAGTACTGATACAGGGATCGATATGAATACAGAAAAATAATACTGTTTTGAAAAATGGTATAGATATAGGTTTCAAACTCTTCACAACCATCAAGGAAAGGATTATAATTGAATTATCGAGTAGATAAGTAAGCATGAAAGCAAGCGTACATCCAAGCGAGATAAACAAGATTGAGCGAAGCTAACAAATAGCACTAGACATCATCACATCGGCGTGGTTACCGCTCGCGGCACGACTAAATGCATATGATAGAGTAAGCTTATGAACGCTATTCTACCGCTCACGCTGTAACTACGCTCGAACGGAGTTAGTGACAAAGCGATGAGCGCTAGATCTTCCTACTAGGTGTAGCTAAAGGACCTGACAGTCTGAACGCACTCCTCTTTCGAGGGAGTGGGTGAAAAGCCCGTAAAGGCTAAAGGTCCGGAAGGCCAAGTCGATACCTGTAGAAGTGTTAGTACCAAATACACACATGTATATATAGTAATAACTAGTTATCAGTAGAGTAATGAAGCCGGAGGTTGAGTAATATAGGAATAAGGTCAGCAAGTAGATAAGAGAACAATCAAGCAGAGCTAAACAAGCTGGAGCGAGGCTGGCGTACAACGTTAGAGGCTATCACGCTCGGCGTAGTTATCGCTCGTGACGATGCCACAAAAACGTACAGTTATCGCTCACGGCATGACTGTAAGTCACCTAGTGGGGGTGTGAATAGGTGACAAGCTAATCTAATATAAAACTAATGCAAAATTAAAACTAATTGTGCAAACTAAAACTAATTTCAAACACACAAATATAACAAATGAGTGCAGCCGAATCCCGGTGAAGGGCTCTGGACTATCTCCTCCAGATTCCTCTAGATTAAGAGTTGAGGTGCTACTATAACTCTCTTGGTTAAATAAAAGGGTTAGCAAATAAACCCAAGCATATATATCAATTTAGAACAACATATATCAAGCATATAAAGATAAGCACAATAAGAAACATGTAAGATATAAACACAAGTGAGTTAAGAGAGAGAGATGAATAATCACAAACACGGGAGAATTGTTTCGAGATTTGAGCACATTTACCTTACTTCCCACCTTCAACACTATGAAGGATTTCCACTAAAATGATCCTGCAAGATCACCCGGTGCCGCAACACCTATAGCGAGCTCCGTCAAGAACTCTTGGACTCGCAAGTCTCTCACTTGTTCTCGCAAGAACAACACACGCAAGCATACTAGCTTGCCGAGGCCGCATATTTTACAACTCCTCTAACCACAAGTTAGAATACTGGTGATCACTTCACTTGATCACTGATCGGGACAGAACAAGAACCTGAAAATGTGTATTTTATGAAATCAGTGAAATTATATATGTGTGCTAATATTCCCTCGATATTTCCGTTATAGCATTGGCTCAACGGGTCGAATCTAAAGGGACAGGAGGCGATAGAAACATTAACAGTTTATGTTCACGTCAGTTGTTAACAAGTCTTCTTGTTAAAGAATTAGAAAAAGAAAAGAAAGAGAAAATAAATCCAGAAGTGATAGGTGAGGAGAAGTGATGAAAATGGTGACGAAAAACAAAGAAAAGTGGTTGTGAAATCTGTGAAAGAAAACAAGAAAGTAGAAAATGAGAGATAAAAGAAAATGAAATAAGAAGAGATTTTAAAAAAATGATAAAAGAGTTTGAAAATTGATTTTTAAAACAAGATAAAAGAAAACTCATAACTACTAATTACTAATTGATCCACTAACTATGCTAACCTCTTAGTGATAGTTTCCTCACATGGATCCTTGGCCATCACTAGTCCTTGGCTTGAAGAGACGATACAAAGCATGGCCCATAAGATTGTTCTTCTACATTCAAATAACACATCTGTACCACACAACAAGCTGCAAGCTACTATTAAATCACCAAAACCAGTTAGAGGTGAGCATGAAATAAAGAAGACATTGCAAGTTAGAAAGTTAGTGGATTAGGTGTTAGAAATGTTAGAATGTTAAAATCCATCATCATGAGCCATCAATGGCTCTTACAAGAGTAAGGCCTTATAGAGGCTATTAGATTCATGTGAATTATCAAGTAACTGGTCAGATGGTTAGTCATTAGTAGTTAGATTGTCATGAGAAGAAAATCTAGCTAAGCATCATGTAGAAGATGGAGAAGATTACATTGGAGAAGAAAGAAGACACCTTTACATAGATTGTCACCATCTATTACATCAATATCTCTCTATCTCTCTTTGAATCTCTCAGCCCTACTATAAGATCTAAAAACAAAATAAAAATACAAAAGAAAGAAGAAGAACACCTACACTACACTAAAAGATATAAAACCTAGCCTAATTCTCAATCTGCTTCCGTTTCAAGCCTCTACAGCGGTTTTTAGAGGCAAAGGAGGGTTCTACAAGACGAGACAAGGCCACGCTTTGTATGGTCGAGCACTTCTGGAGATCTTCATGGACGACTTCTCCATCTATGGAGATTCATTTTACCAATGTCTACATCACTTAGAACTAGTGCTAAAAAGATGCACCAATAAGAACTTGATCCTAAATTGGGAAAAGTGCCACTTTATGGTGCAACATGGGATTGTCCTAGGTCATGAGATATCTAGGAAAGGGATCAAAGTGGATAAGGCTAAGGTGGAGATCATAACCAAACTCCCAATTCCACGATGCGTGAAAGACATTCATTCCTTTTTAGGACACACCGGGTTTTACCGTAGGTTCATTAGGGATTTTAGTAAAATTTCTAGACCCCTTACAAACCTTTTAGCCAAAGACGTGCCCTTCATCTTTGATGACAAGTGTCGTAGCGCATGGGAGAAGGTAAAATTTGAACTTATCTCTGCACCTATCATCTCACTTCCAGACTGGTCCAAACCCTTTGAGATCATGTGTGATGCTTTCGATTTTGCTATAGGCGCTTGTTGGACACATATATTGCATAAATATTATTACATTCTAACATATATTCTATAATAAATCATTACAAACTCACTTATCTTAATCCTTGTAGGATGATAAAGAGAAGATAAATATGGATCCTATCCAAACAAACCCAAAAGTTCAAATCAAACAGGGATCAACTCAAATTCAGAGAATCTTTAGTCTATCTTATCTGAGGATTGGATTTACCAGATAAGATAATACTATAAAAATTCAAAAGAAATATAATTTTTTGAAGACCCTATTGGGTTTGCTGAGGATAAATGGATAGAGAGAAGATCAATAGATGAGATGAAGCAATTTAGATTCGAATTCAAACTAGATACATTTTAGCATTTTAATCATAACTTTCACTACCAAATCTCAAATCTAATGATTCAAGATGATCTAGAAAGAAGATTTAAAGGGTTACAACTCTTATGTTAATCACTATTTTGAATTCTATTATCTTTTAAGCAATATTCAGCAATCAACACACCATCAAGCTGCAGATCAGAATTCTGGATAAATCAAGTTTGGAGATAAGGGGAAGATTAAAATTCAAAAATAGCCAACTCTTCCTATCTCCCTACACTCTCTCTTATCATTATTTTCCTATAAATACTGTATTCATTGAGAGAGAGAGAGAGAGAGAGAGAGAGAGAGAACACCAGAGGGCTGAAAAGCCAGAAAAAGAGAGTTTTGAGCGTTGTAATGCGAGATTGGAGAGGTCAAGGGCTTTGTATTTGATGCTTATTGAATAAAATTCAGAATTCTTCTTCACGATCTTGCGGCGTTCAGTCTAAGTTTTTCTTTAATTTTCTCTTTATTTTTTATGTTATTCGTTTCTTTCATATTTGATTCTATGAAGTCATCTCTTTCTTTTATTAGCTTCTTTTGTTTTCAGCATCGCTTGAAGGAGGGAGACAACAAGGCGACGACAAGAAACAAGTTCACCGGTTCATCTTTCTCTTCCCCTCGTACCAATCTCTTAATTTCTTTTTTTCTATTTGGTTATTCAAATCTTCGTAAAAAAAGGTTAGTATTTCTTTCTTCTTTTGCTTTCTTCATATTTTATTTTTCTTTTACTTTATTCATATTTTTACTTTCTTCTACAAGATCTTTATTTATTATTTTTTTTTAAAAATCAAAATTCCAACCTTCATCCAAGGGATTTCTCAATTAGAATAAGATAAAAGAGAGATTTTTAATGACTAAAGTTTCAAGAACAAGTCTCTACGGATTCGATCCTATACTTGCCACTACACACTTTGTTAAAAAGATTCTAGCAAGTTTAGGTTTTATAACTTGTACGTGATTCAACAACGATGGAGTTTTTCATGAACTTCGAAACGCGAACAGCACTGTCTTAGGACAATGCAAAGATAACAAGCAGCACGTGATCTATTATTCAAGTAGGACACTAAACGAAACCCAAGTAAACTATACTACTACTGAGAAGGAATTCTTACCTGTAGTGTTTGCTTTGGAGAAATTCCGCCCATACCTACTTGGGACCAAGACCACTATCTTCACCGACCATTCAGCGATTCGATACCTTATGTTCAAGAAGGATGCGAAGGCCCGACTCATCCATTGGATCCTCCTCCTTCAAGAGTTTGATCTCGAGATTCGAGATATAAAGGATGTCAAAAATATTGTCGCCGACCATCTCTCTCATGTGCCAAACGCACCTTTCGATGAATTGCCCATCAACGATAATTTCCCCGACGAACAACTTTTAGCCATCTCTACGAAACCATGGTTTGCCTACATAGTTAATTACTTAGTCACAAACCAAATTCCATCTAGTTGATCAAAACAGGATAGATACTGGTTCTTATCTCAAGTCCAGTATTTCATGTGATAGGACCCTTACCTCTTCAAATATTGTAGCGACCAAATGATTAGGAGATGTGTTCCCGAAGAGGAAACTAGAAATGTTCTAGCCTTTTGTCACGAATTTGCTTGCGGTGGACACTTTGGTCCCCGCAAAACAGCCGAAAAGTTATTACAGAGTGGTTTTTATTAGCCCACTTTGTTTAAAGACGCATTTGACTTTTGCAAAACTTGCACAAGATGCCAAATGATAGGAAGGATTTCTAAACGTAATATGATGCCCTTAAAACCTAATTCTAGAAGTAGAACTCTTTGATGTTTGGGGCATTGATTTTATGGGTCCCTTTCCTAATTCATTTGGGCATCAATACATCTTATTGGGTATAGATTACGTATCCAAATGGGTTGAAGCCATCCCTTGCAAGACAAATGACAACAAAGTTGTTGTCAAGTTCTTAAAAGAAAACATCTTTCACGCTTTGGAACCCCTCGTGTCATAATTAGTGATAATGGTACACATTTTTGCAATAAAACTTTTGAAGCTCTTATGCGAAAATAAGCTATAACACACAAGTTATCTACACCTTATCATTCTCAAACCAGTGGGCAGGTAGAAATCTCAAATAGGCAAGTTAAGCTTATCTTGAAGAAAACTGTGAATCAAAACAGGAAGGACTGGTTCATCAAATTGGTGGATGCCTTATGGGCATATAGGACCGCCTTTAAAATGATTCTAAGAATGTCTCCTTATAGGTTAGTCTTTGGAAAGGCTTGCCACCTTCCTGTTGAGTTAGAGCACCGAGCCTTATGGGCAATTAAGCAGCTGATTTTGATCTAGATAAGGCTGGTGCATTTCGAAAATTACAAATTTCTGAGCTTGAGGAGTTAAGGAACGAGGCGTATGAAAATGTGAAGATTATGAAAGATAAGGTTAAGATTTTTCATGATAAATTCATCATGAGAAAAACTTTTGTCCAAGGACAAAAAGTCATACTCTATAATTTTAGACTTCACCTTTTTTCAGAAAAATTAAAATCAAGATGGACAGAGCATTTTGTTGTTAAGACTGTGTTCTCACATGGAGCCATAGAGATATACGATCCTAAGAATGGTAATGAATTTAAGATAAATAGTCAACATCTGAAATAATTTTTTGAATCAGTACCAGAAGCAGACACAGCCATGGGTCTTTTTGACCCAATGTATCGGTAACTCTACCTCTCTGCCAGTTCATTTCATGCATTTATACATACATGATACATTGGGGGCAATGCATGAGACAAGTGTGGGGGAGGGTACTAAACTTAATTTCAAAAAATAAATAAATAAATAAATAAATAAATAAATAAAATAAAAAATAAAATTAAAATATTAAAAAATATACTTGAAAAAGGAAACAATATTTTGACTTATCTTTTGAAAGAAATCCAAGTTAATCTTAAGAATTAGAAAAATCATGATTAGGATTTCTAAAAACTTAGTCAAAATAAAATAAATTGTTGGATTTTTTAGGCATAGGAGGAAAAATTGAATAATTAATTAGTCTTGATTTTTACCATAATGAAATGTGCATACCTAATACACTTACACATCTAGGATTCTAAGACAAAGACTCTTGTGGCTTATAAAAAAAATAATTTATAAAAATAGAGTTCACTAATTAAGTTGGATACATGTGCCTCAAGAAGCATAAGTATTCACGCCTAAAGGTGATTTTATAAATAAAGTTCTTAGTTTTGTGGCCTAGTTCACTCGAATTCTTAAGCTCGTGAGGTGTTTTCTCAACCGGTGCCCTAAAACCAACCGATTTGGGAGCCACTGACCTTAGGCTCGCTACATGGGTGAATTAGAAAGCCTAAGAAAACTAAGAAATATTATTTATATATGTACTAACACATTTAATAGTCAATTAATTAGGTATGCGGGCCTCAAGAAGCATTGATACTTATACAAAAGAAAAGTAGATGAGTTATACATATTAAAATATATATATATATATATATATATATATATATATATATATATATATATAAATAATAAAGAGGCATGGGAGTCCAAGTTAAAGAATCCCTAGTAAAGATTCACGTTCATAAGGATGCATATGACTTAGGGTAACAATAAAAGACTATATAAAAATTCAATTTTAATCCTTACCTAAAATTGATAACGAATTATTGTATAAAGAATAAGTTCAAGAATGAATAAAAATGATGATACTAAAACTTATAGATTGCATAATTTCTTCAAACACATTTCAAACATTTCTCTCCTTTTTCAAAATAAATAAATTAATTAATTAATCACTAACATTTTTCTTTTTTCTTTTATGGATTTTGTGGGTATAATCCACTGAAAGCCCTCACGAGACAATACTCGTCCTCTAGGGGTAACCTAGAGGTTTAACGGCTTATTGCACGTGCTAAGTGCAACCGTGATTCCTACAAAAGTGAGTTAAGATAGGTTAGTTTTTCTTTCTTTTCCTTTTTCTTTTTATTTTTACTTGAGGACGAGCAAAAAGATAAGTGTGGGGGTATGATAGGTAGTCAAAAGAGCATATTTATCATCATATTTATCATCATATTTTCCTACTTATTCTTTTATTAAGCACTGCTACATAATGTTTATTGTTTAATGTTGTGCAGACCTTGAGTAATTAAAGAATAAAGAAATAGCACAAGTGAAGCCCAAAAGCCCGAAAATCCCACAAGCCCACATGAATAATTTATTTTAGTAATTTTGAAGCTTCTATCTTATCTAACATAATCTAAACTTGAATTTTAAATTATTAATTTAAATCTAGGGGAGGAAGAGGAAGGATAAAGTAGAACTCCTAATTGCTATTCAAATAAAGAGGAGGAGGAAAAGGATAAGATGAATCCTTATCCTAAAACAGAGATGGACTTCTACTTAAACCTGGTTGCTTGCAATACAAAGATAAAAATAAAGGGGAGAAAGGCTTAAAGATAAAGATAAAGGTAACTAATCCTTTTCAAATTCAGATTTTTGATAACTTGCTTCCCAAGTTTTCTCGAGTTCTCAAGATGGAGGGTCTGAATGCAGAATCAAGAAGGAGACGCCCAGATGGACGGACCAGAGAAGGCCACGCGAGAAAGCACGTGGCCATTGGCCATGCTATTGCCACGGAAACGCGGCTATAGCCACGTTTCTGCGGCCGTTGGATTAATCTGGCAGCGTGATTTCGTGGGAGAGTTGTACTTGGACTCTACGTCTTAAATCTCCTATAAATACCCCTGCAGAGCAACAGAGGAGCGGATCGGAGAGCTAAAGCTTAGGGTTTTTGATCGAGCCAAACTTGCACAAAAAAATATAAAAATTTAGAACAGTGTTAAGTCCTCAATTCTATCGTGTAGCTTAGGGCTAACGGGTCGTGATCCACAGGGAGGGAGCGATGGAAGCGTTATTTAAGTTTCTTCTTTTAATTTACAAAATTAATACTTATCTTCTTAGTTTAAAAAAAGAAAATAAAAATATTAAGTTAAGTTAAGAGAAGATGGTAGAAGAAGAGATGGTGGTGTTATTTTATTTTAATTATAAAAGAAAAGGAAACAAAAAGAGATAAAGAAAAGTATTGATGCAAGAATCAAAAATAAAAAAATAAAAGAAGAATATTTACCTTTAATGTTGAGCCATAATGAAATTTACCTTAGCATGGAGTAAAGCAAAGTAATAGAAAAGAATAAAGAAAGCAAGGCTTCGACGAGATTGAGCACAACGAAGAAAAGTAGGAAACCTCCATTGATTGTCACCTTCAATATAAGCTTCTTAAAGAAAAAATTGCAATAGTGTCACTCTACAATAACTATTGCTCTCTTTTAATCATGTAACTCTCTCTAACCTAAGCTAAAGAAAAAAAAATTACATTGAAAAAGAAAAGAAAAATCTAAAGTAAAGCTATCACTGAAGTGGTACCCGCCTACGAAGTATGAGGGTATTTATAGAAGAAAACCAGAGGAATAGAACGCATATGAAGATAGGAAGAGATGTATATTTCTGAATTTGAATTCTCCCCTTATCTTCAAATTTGATTTGATTTATCCAAAAATTCAATTATGGTCTGCAGCTTGTTGGCGTGTTGATTGTTGAATATCACTTATCAAATGATAGAATTGGAACGAGTGATCAACAGAAGAATTGTAGCCCTTTAAGTCTTCTTTCTGTATCATTTTGAATCATTAGATGCTAATTGTATCCAGCCTGAATCCGAATTTAAATTGCTTCATCTCATCTGTTGATCTTCTCTCTATCTATTTATCCTCTTGGATTTTCGGTATGTCTTCTAAAATTTATAAGATATTAATTTATCTTCAGCGAAACATATAGGGTCTTTAAACAATCCATTTTTTTCTTGAATTTAGATGATATTATCTTATCTGATATATCCAGATTTCAGATAAGATATCTTTTAGAACATTTGAATTTGAATCGATCCCCTTTCTTTTGAACTTTTGAATTTAATTGGATAAATTTCATGATTATCTTCTCCCTATCATACCCTGCATGAATTAGGACATTAGGACAAGTTATTTGCAATATTTATTACAGAATATATGAAGGAATGTAATAATATTTATGCAATATATGTGTCCAAACACACCCCACACTTATTTTTTGCTCGTCCTCGAGCAAAACAAAGAGAAAAGAAAAACTAAACTGACCAAATCTAACTCACTTCGTAGAAATCACGGTTGCACTTAGCACGTGCAACAAGTCGTTAAACCTTTAGGTTACCCCTAGAATACGAGTTTTATCTCGTGAGGGTTTTCAGTAGATTACACCCACAAAATCCATGAAGAAAAAGAAATGAACTATTAGTTTTTTTTTTTGAAAACGCATTTTGAAAAGGAAAAAAAATATTTGAAGTATTAATGTAAAATTCAAGTAATCTATAAGTCATAGGATTATCAAAACTTAGTCATTCCTAAACTTAGTCTTTATTCAAAAACTTGTTATCAATCAAGGTAAAAATTAAAATTGTATTTCTCATCTAATCTATTATTTTACCCTAAGTCATTTGCACCTCGTGACCATGAAAATTTGGCTTAGGATTCTTCAACTCTAACTCTTATGCCTTATTATTTTCTTTTCTTTTTTCTTCTTTTTTTTGATTTATGGTGGTAATATCTCTTAGCTCTATTAGACTTTCTAATTCGCCCATGTAATGAACCTTAATCGGTGACTCTCAAATCGGACAGTTTTAGGGCACCGGGTGAGAAAATACCCCAAGGACTTAGGACTCGAGCAAACAAGGTCACAAAACTAAGGATTTTTATTTATATGAATGATTGAACTTTTACCTGCACACAAAATATGAAATATTAGATTAAGAATTAAAGGTGTGCAAGTGTTCAATTCGAATCCGCTGTAGCAAGGCTATGCGGATCGTGATCCTCAGGGAGGGACTAGCGATGGAAGCGTTTGTAAGTTATCCCTAAAATTTATCTTTTTTAATTATTTTGTTAGTCACAACGATATTTACAATGAAAAGTGGTATTTACAATGAGTTGTGGGAAAGAATACGAAAAGATGTGGATGGTGATCTAAACTAGAGAAGGAAAGAAAGAAAAACTTATAACACGTACAAACCTCTTCAGCCTGCTTACCTTTGATCCGTGCGATGATTTACCTTTTCTTGGAAGACTTGCAAGTATGGCGTATAGGATGTTCATCGCCATAAGCCATCAAGGGTTCTTCTTTGGCTAGGCAGTCTCAATGCAATTGGGTCTCATTGTTCACAAGGCATTTAGAGAAAAACAATGGAAGAAAACAGGAACAGAGAAATACAAGAATAAAACACGAAGAAATAAAACAAGAATAATAAAAAAGACAAACCTCAAGCAGATTTCATTAACAATAGAAGAAGAGTTGGCTTACACCGCTGTCACCTCAGTACAAGCATGGACTCCTTCCTCCATGAAAGCTTCCTCCACTCTCAGTTACAGATTTTACAAAAGAAAAACGAACATAAAATCTAACCTAGAAGAAAGAAGAAAAACCTAAACCCTAGCTTTTGGCCCTCTGCTGGACGCTCTGTACATTGCACTGCAGGGGGTATTTATAGGTGCAGAAGGCCGAGGAGTCCTAGATGAACTTGCCCACGAAATCTGGGATTCTAACTCATCCACTTTGCCGCATTTTTGCGGCATTGTGGTGACGTCTGGCCACGCGCTTTAGCGCGTGGCCTCTCCTGGTCCGTCCATGTGGGCTTTTGCTTCTGGAAGTGTGATCCTGGCTCTCCATCTTGGGATTTCGAGATAACTTAGTAATCAAGTTACCTTGATCTCAAGTATCTCAAATCTTTTATCCACGAATTTCCTTCTTATCTTTGGCTTTTATGCTCATCCTGCAAGAGTTTAGGGTTGGGTAGAATTCTATCCTTCCCTCATCTTTAATAATTGCAACTTTAGCCCTTATATATTTGCACTTTGACAATCTGATATTTGCACTTTGACTCTTGGGCTTCAAATATGGGCTTGGATCTGGGCTTTTGGGCTCTTTAAGCTTTATTTATTGTTAAAATAATAATTCGAGGCCTGCACACAATAAATTACAAATTATTAATAAATGTGCAGAATTAAATGAATAAATATGAAAATGTGATGGTAAATATGATGATAAAAATGCACTTTTCACTACCAATCACACCCCCACACTTATCTTTTGCTCGTCCTCGAGTAAAAACAAAGAAAAAGAAAAAGAAATGAAAAGTTAATCTAACCTAACTCACTTTCGTAGGAATCACGATTGCACTTAGCACGTGCAACAAGCCGTTAAACCTCTAGGTTACCCTAGAGGACGAGTGTTGTCTCGTGAGGGTTTTCAGCGGATTGCACCCACAAAATCCATAAAAAGGAAAATATTTGAATTATTATTGAAGAGACTAAGTAGTCTATAAGTTTTAGGATCCTTATTTTTATTCATTCTTTAAACTTAGTCTTAATAAAGTAATTGTTTTCCATTTTAGGTAAGAATTAAAATTGAATTTCTAATATAGTCTTTTTCGTTACCAAAAATCATATGCATCCTTATGTTTTTACTAGGAATTCCTTAACTTGGACTCTCATGCCTCTTTATATATATTTTTTTTTTCTTTTTTTTTTTATTTTTATTTTTTTTAATATGTATAACGCATCTAATTTTCTTTCGTGTAAGCATCAAGGCTTCTTGAGGCCCTCATACCTAACTAATTGATTATTAGATGTGTTAATACATATATTATATTTCTTAGTCTTCTTAGGCTTTCTAATCCACCCATGTAACGAACTTAAAGTCGATAACTCCCAAACCGGTTGGCTTTAGGGCACCAGGTGAGAAAACACCCCGCGGACTCAAATTCGAGTGAACTAGGCCCCAAAACTAAGGACTTTATTTTATTTACTCACCTTTAGGCATGAATACTTATGCTTCTTGAGGCACATGTATCAGCTTAATTGGTGATTTTTTTTCTTTTTTTCTTTCTTTTTTTTTATGAGGCACAAGGTCTTTGTCTTAGAATCCTAGATATGCATTTGGTATGCACATTTCATTAAGGTAAAAATTAAGACTAATTATTTATTCAATTTCTCTCCTATACCTAAAAATTTAAACAATTTATTTATTTTGACCAAGTTTTTAGAAATCCTAATCGTGATTTTCCTAATCCTTAAAATTAACTTAGATTTCTTTCAAAAAAATAAGTCAAAATATTTCCTTTTTATAACAATTTTTTTTTAAATAAAATTTTTTTTTATTAGCAATTTTTTTGTTAGTTTTTACCTATGTTGTATGTTAGTAAAACCCACCCCCACACTTATCTCATGCATTGTCTTCAATGTATGAATGAATGCATATATGCATGAAACAGAACAAGGGAAGGCAGAAGTTACCTTAAGGTGGTGGTTCCGGAGGTGGTCTAATTGGTCCACGAAATGCGGCCCAATCAAGATAACAGATAATTTGGTAGAACCCACCAGAAACTTTCCTTACATAACCCACTAAAATATATGTATAATCAGTTTTTAGTATTTCCACCCCATCAAATTTCCAATTTTCATAATAAATTTCAGAGTTAATTGTCTCAACCTCCTTGTCCCAAAATGGAGTATGAAAAGATGGAATTATTGACTTGGACATTATTGGTGCGGGAACGAATACCGACTCAGGGAAGAAGCTCAAATCAAGTAAGGGCTCAGGAGTCGGGCTAAGTTCAGGAAGTGGGTCCAAGTCAAGAAATAGAAACTCAAGTCCACAATCTTCTTCCCACAATGAAATGTGACCTAATATGAGTGATATCTCTTTACTTCCAATATTAAGGAATTCTAGCTCATCGCCATACAATTCTTCAAAACTAAGGTCAACATCTTCCGTCAGAATTGTACAATCAATTTCAGAAGTAAAGAGATTGTGAGAATCTAGGTCAAGTTCAATATGATCATCTAAAATGGGTGATTCAATTTCATAA
The DNA here is from genome assembly GCA_038442645.1 of Agave tequilana. NCBI lineage: Eukaryota > Viridiplantae > Streptophyta > Magnoliopsida > Asparagales > Asparagaceae > Agave > Agave tequilana. The sequence goes on along the minus strand of JAVJIF010006991.1, from coordinate 82,832 downwards.
TGAATTGGAATAGGATCCAATGTTGACTCGGGAAAAGTGAAATCAGGTGGAGACACTGGAGTCATTATTGGATCAGGAAATAAATTGAATCATCAAGTGGAAGATCATGATCATATTCATGTTCAAGTTCTAATTCAGGAAAGGAAAAACTTGCCAAGTTATCAGATTTTGAAGTTTCGGCAAGTTCACATGATGGTACTGAATTAGAATCTTGTTGTCCAAAGCAACTTGGTTCGTCGGCTCTAATCGAGTGGTCAATGAAAGCAGAAATGGCCGAACGGTGAGAACGTAAAGATTCAACCATCAAATCTAGGTCATGATCATGGGCTAATCTAGCCTGATTCATGGCGGCAAGCATCCCTTCATAGTCGATAGGTGCATCATGTTCTGATTGGACTTGAAAATAGGACGGGTAATCGTGATGAAGTTGTGAGTCGGTGGACTCACGCATCATCATGTCTAAGATTGATGGTGATTTTTGCTTGGACTCATTCATACTCATCATTTCCAAGATAGATGGATTTCTATTCTGAATGGGTGGATCTGAGTATGAATCTTGGGAAGAATGTGGACTAGATGGATATGGAGGACAATTTGGTCGAGAATTAGACTCGGGGGACTCGAAACCCCATAAACTCTGTGACGAGTTGAAATTATTATCGAAATTATAGTCATAAGATGGGGGGTGTGGGTTATCGTTATTCGGATAAGACCATTCCGGCACACTAGATTGGTCAAAGTTGTGATATGCCGGGTTGGTAATATCCGAATAATAGTTAGGTGTGTAATATGGATTAAAGTTGGAATTATTATTATATGCCATATCACACCAACACAAACAAAGAAAAAAAACAAACAAATAAACAAACAAAAAAGAAAAATTCTAACCTAAGTTAGGGTAGACCTATGACCTAGACGACTCCTAACTGGTTAGACTGTCCACGGGAGGTAGGGTGCAGACTTTGACCACAAGTTAATCAGCCAGGTCAGGGCAAGAGTGGTGGGAGGTTTTCCGTCAAAGACGTTCCTTAATTAAATAACCACCACTCTTCGGGCTTTCGGCCCTCAATCCCCTTCCTAGACACTGATTTAGCAAGAGTCAACTTCCAGCACTGTTCTCCCTTAGGATAGTCTCCTAATTGAGTCCGAGATGTCCCTAGGGCCAACGTCTACTTTTTTTTAGTTAGGCTTGGGTTAGTGAGTGCTTGGGATATGATTTTTGGGCTAAGGAAGGGTGATGAAATCCCCACCTTATCTTGTTAATGGGTTATACCCTTAAGATGAATTAGTGCAAGTGTACAAGATAAATAGATAGAATTCACTCAAAGCAGATAATCAACCAAGAGATGAGTCCTATTCTACATGCAATGCGTACGTACCTTGCTCCTCTAGCACTCTTCAACAGTAAATAAAAATAATTGAAAAGACACGTGCCTAATATGCAAACGTCTAATCAATTTTTATTTTAACAACCAATAACTTACTGTTGAATTATTAGCAAATTACAGGTATATCACAGAACAAAATAAACAGAGCAGTAAACAGAATTTACAATTTGCAGCAACCTGCAAAAATATCAATCAGTAGTTCTCTACTGTTCCCGCGTTTCCGCGGCTCTGGCCGCGGATCCGCGGCAAAACAGTAGGTTCTGGTGCTCTGCCTTCGAGGGCAGAGACACAGAATAGCAATATGTCCACTGCTGCTGCTATGTTTCTGTTTCCTGTTCTCCAATCCTGCAAACAGAAAAGAATAAAGAATTAGTTAAAAATTAAATTTTGTTTTAGAGATAAACTTACCGTCCCTCCCCGGCAACGGCGCCAATTTGTTGATTGAACTTTTACCTGCACACAAAATATGAAATATTAGATTAAGAATTAAAGGTGTGCAAGTGTTCAATTCGAATCCGCTGTAGCAAGGCTATGCGGGTCGTGATCCTCAGGGAGGGACTAGCGATGGAAGCGTTTGTAAGTTATCACTAAAAATTTATCTTTTTAATTATTTTGTTAGTCACAACGATATTTACAATGAAAAGTGATATTTACAATGAGTTGTGGGAAAGAATATGGAAAGATGTGGATGGTGATCTAAACTAGAGAAGGAAAGAAAGAAAAACTTATAACACGTACAAACCTCTTCAGCCTGCTTACCTTTGATCCGTGCGATGATTTACCTTTTCTTGGAAGACTTGCAAGTATGGCGTATAGGATGTTCATCGCCATAAGCCATCAAGGGTTCTTCTTTGGCTAGGCAGTCTCAATGCAATTGGGTCTCATTGTTCACAAGGCATTTAGAGAAAAACAATGGAAGAAAACAGGAACAGAGAAATACAAGAATAAAACACGAAGAAATAAAACAAGAATAATAAAAAAGACAAACCTCAAGCAGATTTCATTAACAATAGAAGAAGAGTTGGCTTACACCGCTGTCACCTCAGTACAAGCATGGACTCCTTCCTCCATGAAAGCTTCCTCCACTCTCAGTTACAGATTTTACAAAAGAAAAACGAACATAAAATCTAACCTAGAAGAAAGAAGAAAAACCTAAACCCTAGCTTTTGGCCCTCTGCTGGACGCTGGACGCTCTGTACGTTGCACTGCAGGGGGTATTTATAGGTGCAGAAGGCCGAGGAGTCCTGGATGAACTTGCCCACGAAATCTGGGATTCTAACTCATCCACTTTGCCGCAATTCTGCGGCTTTTGCCGCGTTTTTGCGGCATTGTGGTGACGTCTGGCCACGCGCTTTGGCGCGTGGCCTCTCCTGGTCCGTCCATGTGGGCTTTTGCTTCTGGAAGTGTGATCCTGGCTCTCCATCTTGGGATTTCGAGATAACTTAGTAATCAAGTTACCTTGATCTCAAGTATCTCAAATCTTTTATCCACGAATTTCCTTCTTATCTTTGGCTTTTATGCTCATCCTGCAAGAGTTTAGGGTTGGGTAGAATTCTATCCTTCCCTCATCTTTAATAATTGCAACTTTAGCCCTTGTATATTTGCACTTTGACAATCTGATATTTGCACTTTGACTCTTGGGCTTCAAATATGGGCTTGGATCTGGGCTTTTGGGCTCTTTAAGCTTTATTTATTGTTAAAATAATAATTCGAGGCCTGCACACAATAAATTACAAATTATTAATAAATGTGCAGAATTAAATGAATAAATATGAAAATGTGATGGTAAATATGATGATAAAAATGCACTTTTCACTACCAATCAATGAACCACTTTTAGGTATGAATACTTATGCTTTATGAGGCACAAATACCCAGCTTAATCAGAGAACTTTTTTTGATACATGTAAATATATATAATTTTTATATAAGGTATAAGAATCTTTGTTTTGAACCCTAAGTGTGTAAGTGTATAAAGTATGCATATTTCATCAAGGTAAAAATTAAGACTAAATTACTTTTTCAATTTTTCTTCCTAACCTCAAAATCAACAAATAATTTTATTTTGACCAAGTGTACGAAATCCTAATTATGATCATCTTATTCCTTAAAATTAACTTATTTTTTATAAAAATAAGTCAAAGTATTATTTTCCATTTCAAAAAGTTTTAAAGAAAGAAATTTTTTTTTTAAAATTAGTGAAGTTAGCGTGTTAGTAAACCTCCCCCACACCTAACTCATGCATTGTCCTCAATGTATGAATGAAATATAATAATACATGAAAAAGAAGAAAGGGAAGAAAAATTGTCATCTCAAGGTGGTAGTTCCGGTGGTGGTCTCATTGGGCCAAGCGTTTCTACCCAATCTAGATACTGTAAATTTTTATTGAACCCACCTTTTATTTTCTCTTTCTTATTAGAATTTTTATACTCCCCAATGTGAATAGGATCGTGCAAGATCCTAGTATGAAATTTTTTTTGGTTATATGACCAACTTGGGATATCATCACGGAGTTATATTGATCTAAACCTTGGTCCAACAATGGAATGTGGCTTTGTGGAATGGATGATTTGGGCTCAATAATGAAAGAAATAGGAACCGATACTAACTCAGGAATAAAACTAAAATCAAGTTTAGGTTCGAGAGTCGGAGTTAGTTCATGAGTTTGGTCCAAATCATAAAAATTCAAGTTCACATTCATTTCCCAACAATAAAATGTGACTATCCAATATAGTTGATTCATGTTCAAGCTCTATGGGGATAGGAGTCAGTGTTGGCTTCGGAATTGAGTTCAAATCAGGTAAGGATACCAGAGTCAGCATAGATTCAAAAAGTGGAACTCAATCACAATATTAAAAATTGGTGTCACATTCATCTTCAAGTTCAATCTTATTGAAATGAAAACTTGTCAATTTGTAATGGGTTGATATTGGTCAAGTTTAAAATTATGTGGTGAAATCGAATCTTGGTTAAAATCTCCAAGATACCATGATTCTTCATCAATATGATTAGGAGTATCAGGAATGGTCGAAAATGTGTTAGGTAGAGTTTTCTCATTCTTATCATTAATTGTGTTGACCAAATAACTCACTTTTGCTCTAGCCTATTAAGAGATTTGAGACAATCTGCTTGAAATTAAATACAATCATTTCGAAACTGAATCATTAATTCCATATTCTTTTCTAAGTCTGCTGATTCTTCTTGTTGTGGTTGGACTTAGAAATTAGAGTAAGGATCTTGGATTTGAAAATTATTTGGGAGAATTGAGTCCGCTATGATTTGTACTTGTCATGTGGATTCAAGGAAGGCTTCAAAAGTCTTTTCTAAAGAAGATTTCCCTACTATAGGTTGGTCTTGGTATGGATTATATGAAGCTGTTTGCTGGTAAGCTTGTTGATAGTAAGACTTGGGGGAGTTGTATCCCCATTGACTTAGTGAAGAGTAGTGATAATTGTCCAATTCTTGTTCATAGTACTGGGATTGGGGTATATATTGATTCAGATAAGACCAATCTCGCATACTTGGTTGGTTAGAGTTATGTAATGCCGGGTTGGTAATATCCGAATTGAAAGAGGTTGGGGTGAAATATGAATTTGAGTTATAATCAGAATAATTGTAATTATAATCCATTTTAACAACAACAAACAAATAAGCAAACAAGAAAATAAAGAAAAATCTAGCCTATGTTAGGGTAGAGCTTACACCTGGACAACTCCTAACTGTTGATTATCCACAGGAGGTATATTGCAGAACCTCACCACAAGTTAATCTGCCAGATAGGGGCAAGATTGGTGGGAGGTATTTGTACCTAAGCAACGGGCCTAATTATGCCAAACCACCAGCCTTCAGGGTTTCGCCCCTCAATCCCCAATCTTAGATACTGATTTGGCAAGAGTCAACTTCTAACAACTACCCCTTAGGTCAATCCCTATTTGAGTCCGAGATGTCCCTAGGGCCAACGTCTACTCAATTTTATGTTAGGCTGAGTTAGTGAGTGAGGAGATGATTTTTTGGCTAAGAAAGGATAATGACTTTCCCACCTTATCTTGTTTAAGGATATGCCCTTAGTCTTTTTAGTGTAGTATACAAGTATAAAGCAAAAGGTAACATTCAAGAAATATGAATCACTCAAAATATGTTTCCTAAACTATATGCAATGCACACATACCTTTGCTCCAGCACTCTTCAACAGTAATGTAAAGAAACGAAATAGACAAATGCCCTAAGATGCAGGAGTCTAGACGTTTTTAGCATTTACAAAGCAGCAAGTTACTGTTGATTAGAAATATGTACAGAGTGAGTTAAACAGATGAACTAATAACTGCAGAGAGCTAATCTCTGAAAAGCAACCTGCAAGAGACTACAGTTAGTAGTTCACCACAGTTGTGGGCTCTGATGCTCTGCCTTCTTGGACAGAGGCACAGAGTAGCAATATGTCCACTGCAGTTCCTACATTTCTGTAATTAGCCCCTGTACACCAAAGAAAAGAAGAAAAAGGGATTAATTCATTAAGTAAATTAAAAAAGGAAAGAAAACTTACCGTCCCTCCCCGGTAACGACGCCAAAATTATGATCGAGCCAAACCTGCACAAAAAAATACAGAAATTTAGAACAGTGCTAGGTCCTCAATTCTACCTTATAGCCTAGAGCTAACGGGTCGTGATCCACAGAGAGGGACAACGATGGAAGCGTTATATAAGTTTCTTCTTTTAATTTACAAAAACTAATTAATACTTATCTTCTCAGTTTAAAAAAGAAAATAAAAATTTAAGTTAAGTTAAGAGAAGATGGTAGAAGAAGAGATGGTGGTGTTATTTTATTTTAATTATAAAAGAAAAAGAAACAAAAAGAGATAAAGAAAAGTATTGGTGCAAAAATTAAAAATAAAAAGAAATAAAAGAAAAAATATATACCTCTAATATTGAATCATAATAAAATTTACCTTAGCATGGAGTAAAGCAAAGTAATATAAAAGAATAAAGGAAGTCAAGGCTTCGTCAAGATTGAGCACAACGAAGAAAAGTGGGAAACTTCCACTGATTGTCACCTTCAATATAAGATTCTTGACGAAAAGATTACAATAGTGTCACTCTACAATAATCTTCTTCTCTTTTAATCATGTAACTCTCTCTAACCTAAGTAAAAAGAAAAATAAAATAAAAATAAAAATTACATTGAAGAAGAAAAGAAAAATCTAAAGTAAATCTCTCTGAAGTGATGCCCTTTCTGCCTTCGAGGTATGAGGGTATTTATAGGAGAAAACCAGAGGGATAGAACGCGTATGAAGATAGGAAGAGCTGTATATTTTGAATTTGAATTCTCCCCTTATCTCCAAACTTGATTTGATTTATCCAGAAATTCAATTCTGATCTGCAGCTTATTGGCGTGTTGATTGCTAAATATCACTTATCAAATGATAGAATTGGAACACGTGATCAACAGAAGAATTGTAGCCTTTAAGTTTTCTTTCTGTAGTATTTTGAATCATTAGATTTAAGTTTGGTAGTGAAAGTTATGATCAAAATGCTAAACTATATCAAGCCTAAATCCGAATTTAAATTGCTTCATCTCATCCGTTGATCTTCTCTCTATCCATTTATCCTCTTTGATTTTTAGTTTCTCTTATATAATTGATAAGATATTCATTTATCTTCAGTGAAATAGATAAGGTCTTTAAACAATCCATTTTTTCCTTGAATTTAGATGATATTATCTTTTCTGATATATCCAGATTTCAGATAAGATATCTTTTAGAACCTTTGAATTTGAATCGATCCCTTTTCTTTTGAACTTTTGCATTTAATTGGATAAATTTTATGATTATCTTCTTCCTATTATACCCTGCATTAATTAGGATATTAGGACAAGTTATTTGCAATATTCATTACAGAATATATGTAGGAATGTAATAATATTTATACGATATATGTGTCCAAACGGTTTTCTTTAGATCTTTTCTTCTTTCCAAATTTTCTTGTATTTTTCGTTTTTTTTATTTGGAGAAAAAGATTGTTAAAGACACAGAAGAGCTTTGTAATTGGCCGGTGACATCTAATAAAAGGTTCTTTATTCTTTTTTTCTTCTTACTTTGTAATTCAATTTAGTTTTTTGCTTAGCTTATTTGTTTTTCTTCATTTAATTTTCATGCAACTTTTCTTATTCAAAATAAAAATTGAAAATAAAAATAAAAATATGAATAACTAATTAAACCTATAGTTTTTAATCTCTCGATCAACCCTAGTTTAGTTTAAAAAATGAACTGATTGACATCTATGCTTGTTAGAAACCCTAGAATTAAATTGGTGTTCTTGAAGATGAATCAATAATTAAGTTTAACTAATTTGGGTTGCACTTTTAAATGATTACTCATAGTTCATATTTAAATACTTTGATAGCATAATTTTAAGTAAAAACTTCTTTTATGCTATACTTTGAAATTAGGATGAACTATAGTTTAATTTTTATTAGCGCACACTAATTAGGGTTCCAATATTTTTATTTATCTTACTTGATTCTCAATCAATAACCTAGGGTAGATAATTCTTCATTCAATATGATGTTCACTCTTTGAGATTAATACTTTGGTTGTGATAGATGATTAGTAAACTATAATTCTTTTTCTTGATTAAATCTAATTCTCACAATCAATTTCTCTTTTTCTTTTCCAAGCCAATTACAGAGAAGATCGTTCCGAAAAGCTTCCATCGCATCCTTCCCTGTGGATCGACCCTCTAGCCTTTGCTATACGGTTACATTGGAACGAGACTAAGATTTTCTAAACCCTTTCTTTATTATTTTCCCATTTCAATCATTAATCTGAGACAAACAGTGTAAGCAGGCTGTAGTGATCAAAATTTGACCCTCTTCAAGATGATGACATGTGTCCCAGCTACCATGTACCTTCCCAGAGAGATCCACAACTCCCTGAGTCTAATTCGGAGCCTCCACCACATTCAATTCTCCCGAAGTCAGCCTCCGCCACATCCAACTTTCCCGAGGTCATCATCTGTTTCAAAAGCCCTTCCATCCCATAGCTGTCTTCCTCTATTCCGAGGTCCCTTCCACTCTGAGGTCCTCCCTGACCTGAAAGACCTAACTCCAGATCCAAAGCTCCAACAACAGATCATCCAAGATCTCTGCTGATATTCAAGCAGTTCCATCTTCTTCACGTTCATAACGTGTAATACCCCTTTTAGCACAGGCAATTATGGACAATAGCAGATTCTCTAGCATGCAATCTCACCAGCCAGCGCCAATAATCACAGTCGTTACAACATATCCAGTATGTACAGATCGTGCAGTTATAGCAGCCCATCAATTCCGCCTCCACGTTGGCATCCCTATCAGGTACATTTGATCCTTCTTCTCCAAGGAGAAGGGCATAACTTCCCTCTGCCAATCGGCAGTTTCTCTCTCTTTGTTCTCCCTACCATTCCACCTTCAGATTCTCACGCCTAAGGGTCTTTGGCCGACACCATACAGTTGCTCACCTAAAGGGTGTCTCTTCTTTTGCGTGCTCTGATAGGCAACATCCCTGGGGGAGTGCCTCAGACTTTGCTTGTGGTGTGTCAATCCATGGTGAGCCAGTTTTTATCCACCTCACAGACATATGCCAAGACTACATTATTGAATAAAAGTGGTTTGTGTTCGAATAATACATGGACGATCATCCTTTCCGGAATGTTTAATTTGTACCTCCGGTAGGGTCGGTTGGTTTGGAGTATTTTGGTAAGCCTGTATTGTTATGTTCGAGTAGGGGTAATCCCATCAACAGTACCTGCAAATTTGGTAGGGTTCTAAAGTGAGAGTGTGACCCATTGACAGATTGGATGTCAACTCCAAGTGGGGGTACAACCCATCAGCGAAGTGGCGATCCAAGCCTCCATGTGGGAAAAATCTCAGTAGCAGAGTTGGATTTAGTAGGGGCTCTGAGTGGGGGACGCTCCCACATCAGAAGATTTTGATTGCTCATAAACTAATCGAGATGGAGCCTGTAGGCTGGTGCTTGTGTTGTAGACTTTGAGGGGAGATACTCCCACAATGGGACGTACAAACATTTTGGATCTGATGGGGGACACTCCCATCAGTAGGGCAGGGACTCTGACGGGGGACACTCCATAATGAAGGGTTTCGACTGCTCGTAAGCTAATCGAGATGGAGCTCAAAGGATGGTATTTGCGTTGCCAACTCTGGACAGAGGACACTTTCACAATGGGACGTACAAGCATTTTAGATCTGATGTGGGACACTCCCCTTAGTAGGGTGGCAAGAAAATAGTTAGGAGGAAAACAGCATTTTTATTTCATAATTTGATATAATATAGGGAACTTAATTGAAATATAGTAGGAGTCAATGAAGGAGGTACTCCATTTTCTTTATTAGAGGTGCAGGATCACTCAATCACTTTGTACTAAGTGATTGTACACTATAGCTAAGTAGGCGGTGGAGCGTTCAGCTGTCCTGGTCTAGAGGCTACTCCAGGGGTAAGAATGTACTTTTTGAGGAAGCCTTGATGGACAAGTTCTTTCAGGTACCATCAGAGGCTTCTGCAGTGGACGGTCTTGTGTCCCTTGCTGTCGTGGAAGAAGCACTACTCCTCTGCTCTGGGGAAAGTAGGATCATGTTGGATTGGCTTTGGGCACCTGACCTATGGTTGACCCTTGATGATGAAGACCTCATTGATGGGGAGTGATCGGGGAAAAATCGTGCACGAAAAGTGCATGTTTTGAAATCAATAGTTAAAAGTGCGTGCTTTGGCTTTATTGATACTTCTGTTATAGCATAGAGGCTAAATGGGTCGAATCCATAGGGACAAGAAGCGTTAGAAGCTTTACCAAAATGTTCACGTGTGTGTTACAATTTATTTAACGTTTTAAAGAATGAAAAGAAAGAAAACAAAGAATGAAAAGAGAAGAGTGCGGTGAAACACGAAGAGTGGGAAACATAGAAGAAATGATTTTTGTGATTTTTGTTTGTATATTTAAAACAAAGTAAAAAGAGAAAGAAGACTCATGACTACTAACTACTAATGGCTCCACTAACTATGCTAACCTCTTAGTGATAGTTACCTCACATGTATCCTTGGCCATCACTAGTTCTTAGTTCAAGAGCATTTCAAAGTATAACCCATATGATAACTTTCACATCCAAACTCAACAAAACAAGTGCAAGCTACACTTAAACCATCAAAAATAAACAAGAGAAAGCATGGAGTAAAGTAATGTTAGTGTTGGTCCCGATATGATGCCAATTGTTGGACTTGCTCTGTTGGCACTTATGGATCTAAAATACGAAGTCAACACAAATACTAAACAAAGAAGGATTAAAGTTAAACAAATAAATAAACTTGCAATAAAGAAAATTAAATCTCAGAAAAGTTTAGACAAACGCAAACACGAGAGATTTATCCTGGTTCGATCCTCATGACCTACATCCAGTCCCCAAGCCACCCGCTTGAGATTTTCCTTTATCCTTGATTTTGTACACCCAAAATCACAACCATGCACACCACTTGACAAATCCCCTTTCCCAAATGTGTACACCTTCTCTTCAACCAAGAGAACAATCACCACCTTGTACAACTTGCTTCTACACCAAGAAGACTCTCTTGTACAATGATATCTTTGAGGATTACAACACTTCCTATAAGCCTTGGTACTGTGTATGAACGTGAACAAGGTCTAGTATAGGAGAAACTTCAGAGAACTTCACTACAGAGTTGAAATTTGGTGAAGAACTGAAGTGGGAACAGTTTTCAGGATGGCAGAATTTTTAATTTTAAAAAACTGAAGATTAGGATTGGTATATGGCCTTTAGATTAACAACCCTATTTATAGCTACACTCTAGGGTAAGTTAGGGTAGTTACAGGTGCAATTCAAAAGTTTAAAACGTTGGAAAACGTTGCACAAAAGACCAGATAACAGAAACTGTCCAACAGTCAGAAACTGCCTATAGTCGACTTGCTTTTGAGTTAGTCGACTAGTCTAGGCAAATTTCCAAAGATTAGTCGACTAGTAATGACTAAAGTCGACTAGGTCAAGATAAGCTCAAGTGACAGATTTCTGGATAACTAAACCAAGTCGACTACAACCACTTTATAAGTCGACTAGGCCAGGGATTAGTCGACTAGGGGAATAGGGTTAGTCGGCTACAATTGTATATTAGTCGACTAGGTCTTCTGTCAAGTCGACTAACAGACAAACAGAGAGTTGGGTATCAAATTAAGACACAGGATTAGTCGACTAGGATTTGGTCAAGTCGACTACACTATGGGTTAGTCGACTATAAAGGGATATAAGTCGACTATAAGTCTAAGATACGTGTGTGTGCATTAAGGCTTTTGACATGCTATTTCATAATTACAAAACACATCATATCAACTCTCTTTGGGAAGTCTTGATCATGAAGAACTCTTGATTCGTCGTGTGTTAGAGCTCCAAATGAAATGCTTCACAAATGTCTTCATCGAAACATGTTCCAACATTCTCCCCCTTTTTGATGATGACACGTTGTGTGCACATATGCTCCCCCTGCAGAAAATAGGTTATATTTTCCTCCCCCTGCAGAAAATGGGTTATAACAGATATAGAAATACTTTGTTCTCCCCCTGCAACAAATATATCATAGAATATATATATATATGTGTGTGTGTGTGTGTGTGTGTGTGTGTGTGTGTGTGTATGTGTGTATATATATGTTCTCATCAACTTTCTTATATGGTACCTGCAAGATAAACGTTAGATGGTACCAATTATAAAAGAACATATTAACCTTTAGGAGTCCAAATCCATTTAGAATTGGTTTCTACCTGTTAGTATACACATAATTGCATGAATTATATATATCATGAATGTATGATGCAATATAGGTATTTTTATCATTAATGCTAAATTCTTAGGAATTCATATAAACTTATTCTTCATTTTAGACTTTTTTGTCATAAAAGACTTATATGGATTATACCAATATGAAGATTTTTCAATATATCCAATACCATAATTATTATGTGACAACTTTTGAAAAGATAACAAATCATTCAATTTTCTTTTCCTTGATTGAACTTAGTCACATTTTTCAAAATATCTTCATATTTCTTTTTGAAAACTAACATGTCTTTATCCAATATAGAAATCCTTTCATTCAAAGACATAGTTTCCTTTTTAAGAAAAACATTTTCTTTTATAAACTTCTCATTATCATTTTTCAAAGATGATATTACTTTTTCAAATTCATCTTTTTGAGAGTTTATACAAGAAACTTGTAAAGCATAACATGAATTTCATTTAAAAGTTTTTCATTTTCTTTTGATAAAACTTTATTTTTCAGTTTTTCATTTTTCAGATCATTAAATAATTCATGAAATGCATCAGAAAGTTCAGTAAACGATACCTCATCATCTTCTAGGGCCATGTAACAAAGGTTGACACGTTCAGTGGTTTCTTCTTTGTCAGAGGACGAGAAATCACTGTTTTCCCATGAGTCTTCATAGTCTTTCACCTTTCTGAACTTTTTGCTCTTGTATTTGCCTTTATTTCTGAGCAAAGGGCAATCCTTCTTCAAATGACCTATTTTGTTACAATTAAACCATTTAAATTTACCTTACTTAAGAAATCTCCTGAATTTCTTTGAAAGCATTGCCATCTCCTCTTCATTGTCATCGGAATCGTCCGTGTCGGAGGATGCATGGAAGGTAATTTCTTTCTTCTTTGAGTGGTGTTGTCATTCCTCCTTCTTTCTTTCTTCTGGTTGCACTTCATATGCCATTAGATTACCAATTAGGTTTTCTAACGACAAAGTTGAGAGATCATTCGCTTCTTCAATAGCGGTTGTCTTCTTCTCCCATTCTGGTGTGAGTGCACGAAGGATCTTGCGAACTTTTTCGACTTTGGTGTAGTCCTTTCCAAGGGATGCTAAGGTATTGGTAATGTCGGTGAATCTTGTAACCATTTCTGATATGGTTTCATTCTCCTCCTTTTTGAATAATTCAAACCTATGGACAATAACAGATATTTTAGATTCCTTAACTTTATTTGTGCCTTCGTGTGTTACCTGAAGAGTATGCCATATTTGATGTGCAGAAGTGGTTGTTGACACACGGTTGAACTCTTCTTTGGTTAAGGCACAGAACAAGGCATTCATCGCTTTGGCGTCAAGGTTCGCATTCTTCTTTTGATCATCACTCCAAGTGCTGTAGTTGGTTATTGGCTTGGTGTACGATGCTTCTACGATGTTCCAAAGTTCGTAGTTGAGTGATTGCAAGTAGATCTTCATTCTACACTTCCAATAGTTGTAGTTGGATCCGTCAAATAGCGGTGGACGTTATGTAGAATGTCCTTCTTTGAATTGTGACGAAGGGAACTCTTGCCATCCTTTCTTGTTGTTGACTAGGTATGCAGGGCTTGTATGCCGGTTCAGGGCTCTGATACCAAATGTTAGTCCCGATATGATGCCAATTGTTGGACTTGCTCTGTTGGCACTTATGGATCTAAAATACGAAGTCAACACAAATACTAAACAAAGAAGGATTAAAGTTAAACAAATAAATAAACTTGCAATAAAGGAAATCAAATCTCAGAAAAGTTTAGACAAACACAAACACGAGAGATTTATCCTGGTTCGGTCCTCGTGACCTAATCCGGTCCCCAAGCCACCCGCTTGAGATTTTCCTTTATCCTTGATTTTGTACACCCAAAATCACAACCATGCACACCACTTGACAAATCCCCTTTGCCAAATGTGTACACCTTCTCTTCAACCAAGAAAACAATCACCACCTTGTACAACTTGCTTCTACACCAAGAAGACCCTCTTGTACAATGATATCTTTGAGGATTACAACACTTCCTATAAGCCTTGGTACTGTGTATGAACGTGGACAAGATCTAGTATAGGAGAAACTTCAGAGAACTTCACTATAGAGTTGGAATTTGGTGAAGAATTGAAGTGGGAACAGTTTTCAGGATTGGCAGAATTTTTGATTTAAAAAAACTAAAGATTAGGATTGGTATATGGCCTTTAGATTAACAACCCTATTTATAGCTGCACTCTAGGGTAAGTTAGGGTAGTTACAGGTGCAATTCAAAAGTTTAAAACGTTGGGAAACGTTGCACAAAAGACCAGATAACAGAAACTGTCCAACAGTCAGAAACTGCCTATAGTCGACTTGCCTTTTGAGTTAGTCGACTAGTCTAGGCAAATTTTCAAAGATTAGTCGACTAGTATTGACTATAAGTCGACTAGGTCAAGATAAGCTCAAGTGACAGATTTCTGGATAACTGAACCAAGTCGACTACAACCACTTTATAAGTCGACTAGGCCAGGGATTAGTCGACTAGGGGAATAGGGTTAGTCGACTACAATTGTATATTAGTCGACAAGGTCTTCTGTCAAATCGACTAACAGACAAACAGAGAGTTGGGTATCAAATTGAGACACAGGATTAGTCGACTAGGATTTGGTCAAGTCGACTACGCTATGGGTTAGTCGACTATAAAAGGATATAAGTCGACTATAAGTCTAAGATACGTGTGTGTGCATCAAGGCTTTTGACATGCTATTTCATAATTACAAAACACATCATATCAACTCTCTTTGGGAAGTCTTGATCATGAAGAACTCTTGATTCGTCGTGTGTTAGAGCTCCAAATGAAATGCTTCACAAATGTCTTCATCGAAACATGTTCCAACAGTTAGCTTATTAGAGTTAAGATGTTAGAGTGTTAGAATCCATTATCATGAGCATCAATGGCTCTTGCAAGAGCAAGACCAAGTAGAGGCTATTAGATTCATGTGGATTATCAAGTAAGAAATTAGCAAGTTAGTGGTTAGTACTTAGTTGACATGAGATAAAATTAGCTAGACATGTAAAAGGAGTTAGAGAGAAGAAAACAAAGAGAGATAAAGAGAGAACTTTTCACAGATTGTCACCTTCTATTACAAGCACTCTTACTTTCCAACCATGTACCACTCTCTCTCCTATTACAAGATCTATAAGAAATGAATGATATAAAGGAGGAAGAAGAAGAACAACTAACCTAAACTATCCTAACTACAATATGAAGAAGAAAACTACCCTAACTCTCTGGATATCTCCCAATGCAGAAGACCAAGAGGGTATTTATAGGTACCAGGAGAACGGGGCTAGGGGAACAAACCCTGGCCCAAAGTACTGGCGCAACGGCGCAGTACAGCCACGGAACGCGGCTCGCAGCTGCAATAGGGTGGCACGCGCAGCGCCGCCTGCTGTGCGCTACCCGCTTGTCTCCTTGTCGGCTGCATGTCATGATTTCTAAATTTGGGGCCCCGGTTTTGATGAAACCATCCTCCAAAGTCAATGGATATTTTTATAGGCTTTTAATCACTAATTAAGTTGTGATTTGGGTCTTCTTCTTCATTTCATGCCATGGACCTAGAAACATATAAGAGAGGTATTTTAGTAGAATTTAATATTAAATAAATGTGAAGATGTGGTATGAAATATGCAGTTTTAGAGACTAATCACACTTTTAGCAGAATTTAATATTAAATAAATGTGAAGATGTGGTATGAAATATGCAGTTTTAGAGACTAATCACACCCCCACACTTATCTTTTGCTCGTCCCGAGTAAAACAAAAACTAAGAAAATTATTACACCACTTTCGTAGGTGACGCGATTGCACTGAGCGTGTGAAATAAGCCGTTAAACCCCTAGGTTTCCCTAGAGGAGGAGTTTTATCTCCTGAGGGTTTTCAGCGGATTACATTCACAAAATCCATAAAGAAAGAAATCAAATATTAGTATTTTGAAAACACATTTTGAAATAGAGAAAAGTGTTAAAATATTTTTACGAAAATTTAAGTGATCCAAGGTCATAGGTTAACCAAAAAATTATTTTTTCGTAAACTAAGTCGAAATACAAAATCTTGTTATAAATTAAATGTAAGAATTTAAAATTGAATTGATTCTTTGATCTTTCATAAAAACTCTTAGAAAATATGCACAATGTGAATTGTGAAGAATTTTGAGATATCGACTCTAACTTTCATGCCATTTATTTATATTTTTTCTTCCCTTAGTTTTCTTAAGCTTTCTAGCTTACCCGGGTAGTGAGCCTTTAACCGGTGACTCCCAAACCAGATAGTTTTAGGGCACCAGATGAGAAAACATCCCTCAGACTTAAGGACTCGAGTAAATAAGGCCACAAAACTAGAGGGGATTATTTTATTTTTATCCACCATTTTAAGTGTGAATAATCATGCTTCCCGAGGTATAATTACTCAACTTCAATAAGGGGTTTTATCATCATTTTTTTATATATTTTTATAGCAGTTTTTATGACATTTTCAGTTTTTGTTTCAATCCTAAAAATTGTGTAAGTGTGAAGTGCATAAATCTAAGACAAAAAATTTAAGATCAAATTATCTTTTCAATCTTACTTCCTTATCCTAAAATTTAAAAAAGATCTATTATTTTGACTTCATTTAGAAATTCATAATTTTAGGTCTTCCTAATTCATAAGATAATCTTAATTTTCTTAAAAATAAATCAAAATTATTTCTCTTAATTCAAAAAAATTTGTAAAAAGAAAAGAAAAGAGTTTCTATACAAAAGAAAATTTTAAAAATTTCCTAAAAAGTAGTGTAAAAGAAAAAATTTAAAACTAACTATGTTAGTAAATCCTCCCTCACACTTATCTCATGCATTATCCTCAATGTATCGTGATGTGTATATACATGAAACAAACAGGAAGGGAAGAAAAATTATCTCAGGTGGTGGCTCCGGTGGTGGTCTGATTGGGCCAAGCGTTGCTACCCAATCAAAAAATTGTGGATCATTTAGAAACCCACCAGTGACCTCTCTAATACGACCTAGTAAAAGAATGATTGAGTAAATGGTCTTATTTAAAAATTTATCCCCATCTAATTTCTAATTTTTAAAAATAATTACTGAGTCATTTTCTTCAACATCTTGTCTAACAATGAAGTGTGATTTTGAGAGATGATTGATTTGGACTCAAATGGAACAGGAATAAAAATCGATGCCGACTCGGGAATTTGACTCGGATCAAGTAGAGATTCAAAAGGGGGAGTCAAAATTGATTCATAAATGGGGTCCAAACCAAAGAATTGATGTTCACACACTTTCCCCATTAATGAAGTATGATCATAAGATATTGGTGATTCAATTTCATGGTGTACTGGTATAGGATTCAATGTTCTCTGGAATAGAAGAAAATATGGTAAAGATATCGGAGTCATTATTGAATCAAAAAGTGAAATGGAATTACCAACTTAACGTTCAATATCACTTTCAAGCTCAAGTTCAATTTCGGGAAAAGGATAACTTGCCAAAATGTCAAGGTGGTTCTCAAAATTTTGGGCAAGCTCAAATGGATGTAATGAAATTGAATCTTGATTTTTCATCCACGGAAGGAATGTGAATGGGTGAAATGATCGATTCAAGTTCAGAAATTATGGGAATCAAAACTGGCTCAAGAATATTGCTTAGTTTAGGTAACACTACAGGAGTCGATATTGATTCAAGGATTGGACTCGAATCGCTAAATTGAAGCTCAGGTTCACATTCATCTTCAAGTTCAATTTCAGGAATTGGATAACTTGTCAAACTATCAAGAATTTGATGTTGGTCAAGTTCAGGTTGGTATAATGAAATTGAAGCTGGGCTTTCAAAATGACATGATTCTTGAGTCATATGAAAATCTAATGGACTGGGAACTCAATCATATTTTGCATTATTCGCTCAGTTTCTTGCACGAATTTCATAATTTTTTCCCACAATGATTTTTCTTTGAGTAGTGCTGGAAAAGAACTATATGAATTTTGAAAATTTTGTGGACATGATGAGGTCATCATGTTTTCAAATTGTTTTTGGGCCTCTATCGCTTCTTCTAAAGTCCTTTGCAACGACGATTTTTCTTCAATTGGTGGTTCAGGAAAAGGAGGATATGAAGTAGAATCGAAGAATGGATATTATAGAAATTGTGGACAATGTGGTTGAAAATTTGACTCGGGGGAGGTGAATCCCCATGAACTCTGTGAAGAGTGAAAATTATTTGAAAATTATAGTCATAAGATTGGGGATATAAGTCATATTGATTCGGATAATCCCAATCCGGCATATATGGTTGGTTCATATTGTACATAGCCGGGACGGAGTTATCTGAGTCAGATGAGGTCAGAGTGAAATATGGATTCATATTATGATTGAAAAAATTATTGTTGTTAAAAATCTGTTTCACAATTTACAAAAAAAAAAACAAACAAACAAATAAAGAAAAAGAAAAAGAAAACAAGCCTATGTTAGAGTTGACTTAGACCTGAGGACTCCTAACTAGTTAGACTATCTACGGGGGGTAAATTGTTAGAATTTGACCACGAGTTAATCGATCACGTAGAGCAAGATGAGTTGAAGGTATCCGTGCTGGAGCAACGGGCCTAATTATGCCAAACTACTGTTCTTCGAGGTTTCGCCTCTCAATCCCCAACCTTCGACACTGATTTGACAAGAGTCAACTTCTAACTTTTTCCTTAGGTCAATCTCTTAAATGAGTCTGAGATGTCTCTAGGGGCCAACGTCTAGCAAGTTTTATTTAGGCTTGAGTTGTGTGAGTGGGGAGATGGTTTTTGGGTTAAAGGAGGGTATGACTTCCCTACCTTATGTTGTATTGGGTTTGTCCTTAAGTTCAATTCGTGCAAGTGTGTAATATAGATAAGAATGAACACATAAAGAGAGTAAATCACCCATGCATTTATCCTAACTATATGCAATGCAATATATACACCTCCGTCAAGATCACAACAACATAAGAACACAATATAGTATATTGGAATTGAAATCGACATGTGCCTAGATGCAAATGTCTAAATCATTTTAAAGCATCCAATTTTAGTATTTTAATTCTTAAAATTATTACAATGCACAGGTAATATAAACAAAAACTAGTAGCAGAATATAAGAATACACAAGAATTTACCCAACCACACAAAAGCAAGTGTGGACTTCTGCAATGCTAAAATTTTAACATGTACACCAAAGAACAAAGAAGAAAAGTTAAAAAAAATGTGAAATCAAACCGTTCCTATCCCCGACAACGGCGTCAAAATTTGATCGAGGGAAAATCGTGCACGAAAAGTGTATGTTTTGAAATCAATAGTTAAAAGTGCGTGCTTTGGCTTCCTCGATACTTTCGTTATAGCATAGAGGCTAAACGGGTTGAATCCACAGGGACGGAAAGTGATAGAAGCTTTACCGGAATGTTAACGTGTGTGTTAAAGTTTCTTTAACGTTTTAAAGAATAAAAAGAAAAGAAAAGAGAGAATGAAAAGAGAAGAGTACGGTGAAACACAAAAAAGTGGGAAACATAAAAGAAATGGCTTTTGTGATTTTTGTTTGTATATCCAAAATAAAGTAAAAAGAGAAAGAAAACTCATGGCTACTAACTACTAATGGCTCTACTAACTATGTTAACCTCTTAGTGATAGTTACCTCACATGTATCCTTAGACATCACTAGTCCTTGGTTCAAGAGCGTTTCAAAGCATAACCCATATGATAGCTTTCGCATCCAAACTCAACAAAACAAGTGCAAGCTACACTTAAATTATCAAAACTAAACAAAGTAAGCATGGAGTAAAGTGATATTAGCTTATTAGAGAGTTAGGATGTTAGAGTGTTAGAATCCATTATCATGAGCCATCAATGGCTCTTGCAAGAGCAAGGCCAAGTAGAGGCTATTAGATTCATGTGGATTATCAAGTAAGAAGTTAGTAAGTTAGTGGTTAGTAGTTAGTTGTCATAAGAGAAAATTAGCTTAACATGTAAAATAAGTTAGAGAGAAGAAAACAAAGAGAGGTAAAGAGAGAACCTTTCATAAATTATCACCTTATATTACAAGCACTCTTACTTTCCAACCATGTACCACTCTCTCTCTCCTATTACAAGATCTATAAGAAATGAAAGATACAAAGGAGGAAGAAGAAGAACAACTAACATAAACCACCCTAAACTACAACATGGAGAAGAAAACTACCTTAACTCTCTGGATATCTCCCAATGCAGAAGACCAAGATGGTATTTATAGGTACCAGGAGAACAGGGGCCAGGGGAACAAACCCTGGCCCGAAATACTGGCGCAACGGTGCCAGTACCAAGCGCGCGCCACCTGCTGCGGCTGCTCGCTTGTCCCCCTGTCGGCTGCATGTCCTGATTTCTGGATTTGGGCCCCGGTTTTGATGAAACCACCCTCCAAAGTTAATGGTTATCTTTATAGGCTTTTAATCACCAATTAAATGGTGATTTTGGGTCTTCTTTTTCATTTTATGCCATGGACCTAGAAACATACAAGAGAGGTATTATTAGCAGAATTTAAAATTAAATAAGTGTTAAGATGTTGTATGAAATATGCAGTTTTAGAGACTAATCAGGGAGCCTCAGTGGATTGAAGTGCTCTATCGGCTTGTAGGTTTAGAGCAGACTTGGTGAGAGAATCGGTAGATTTTGTCTCTTGAAGGCATATCGCCCCTGATTCTGGTTGCTGATACAAGTGGTAACTTCATGTGGGGCTTTGACTTTTCATCATCATCATCGCGTTTGTTGGAATAGTTGGCGGGCTTTTCATCTTTTCCTTCAACTAGATGTAGGGCTGAGCTCAAGATAAGACCTCGATCATCCGAGTGAAATTATGCTTCAGTAGATGCTTATATAAGGGGCGAGAGATCTGCAATCCGCTGATGAATTCGAATGCAGATACATCCTCACCGCAGTTGAAACCTTGGCAAGCTAGCTCTGGAAGTAGCTGATGTAAGACTTGAGGCTGTCACCCTACTTCATCTTGATGGAGAGGAGGTGATGGTTTCTTCTTGGCCTTCTGACGAGAGGCATACTAAGTGAGAAACGCTTCGTTTACCTTCTTGAAGTTGTAGAAAGAAGATAGCGGTAGGGGGTAGAACCAATCCGAGGCGACGCCTTTCAAGTTAGGCAGAAAGGTTAGGCATAAGAGTGGATCATTACAGGAGTGAACCACCATCTTATCCCAGAAGTAAAAATCACCTAGTGGGGGGGTGAATAGGTGATGGCTATACTTAATAGCAAATAATGCGAAATTAAAAACAAATTAGCAATAAATAATAACAATTAGATAGATCTTGCAAAGGAGTAAGCAACATAAGTGCAAGTAAAGAGAGAGTAGAGTTTAGAGAGATAGTAGACAATCACAAACAAAAGGATATGTTTCGAGATTTGAGCCACTGCTCTACGTCCCCTCCTTCAACACGATGAAGAATTTCCACTATGATCGATCCCACCGGATCGTCAAGCGGTTAAAAGCTCACTAGAACTCTTCGGACACACTTGTCCTCTCTCACGGTACCACAACACCAACTTGGAGCTCACAAACTCGCTCGAGGCCGCAACCTCTACAACTTCTCAATCGAAGAAAACGGTGATCAACACTTGATCACAAAGATAGCTCACAAGCACAACCCTACAATCAAGATGAGGAAGTGAAACACTTGGGATTTGTAGTTCAAATAGTAAGTAGAGAAGTAGAGGAAAGGGCTCAAGCTAAAACACAAAATTTTGAAAATAATTGGCTCAAGAGAAAATCTTTTGTAAAGAGGCTAAACTATGAAAAACTTTGATATAAGGCTTGTAAATCTTGTTATTAAGTTATTTCATACTCCCACTATTTATAGGGGATAAAAACCAGGCTAGAAAATACAATAGATCTGTTGGGATAAGACCCAACAAAAGACAAAACTAAAACTAGCCGTTGGGAGCCAACTCAGTAGAATTTTCTGCTGCCGGTCGACCGGACGGTCGACCGCCAACAGTCAGATTTTCGACCGTTGGGAAAGCAGTCGACCGGACGGTCGATCGTGGATCCCAAACCGGTCAGTCGACCGGACCGGTCGACCGGAACAAACAGAGAGCACTGCTCTTGCAGCCGGTCGACCGACCCAGTCGACCGAAGTGCATGCGTACACTTTGGTGCACGTCGGTCGACCGCCCGGTTGACCGACAGAGCAGTTCTGCTCTACCAGTGGTCGACCGCACGGTCGACCGGCTAAGAGCAAAACAATTTTTTTGGATATCTTTTCAAAACAAATCTTTTTCCAATAAATTTTCTTTTGATAGATAAATACAAAAAAGAGTTCTAGGGCTTTGAGGAAGTAGAGTGTGATCATAGATCAACAACAAATAAATTAGAACTATATATTGATACAAATCTTTTCTAAAACAAAAAAATTGGTTTTTCCAAAACTTATTTTTCCGAAAACTAATTTTCTAAAACTTTGTTTTTCTGAAACTTGGTAAGAAACATGGTAATAAATTTTGTTAGAAAACACAAAGAAATATGAAATGTGTGTGTGTGTGTGTGTGTGACAATCCTAAAAACTATCAACTTCTTTCATCTTGGTTTTAATAAATGATTATAAATCCTAACTAAAATGGAAATAGATAAAAATACAAATATTGAAATAGTCTTCTCGATATGCTTGATCCTTCAGCTCTTCTTGTGTGCTAGGATCTGGGACCTAAATCTTCTTGGCTTCTAAATGTGTGAGTCTTGTGATGGAGCCGAAATGCAACATATGATTTTACATGAAACTTAATTAAACAATTTTGTTAATACCTAACTATATATAGTTTGTCATCATCAAAACTAGGGCTAATGGCCTTTGGGCCAGCAATCTCCCCCTTTTTTATGATGACAAAACATATGGAGTTATTACAAATATTTTGGGAATAGACTTCAAGTGAAGCTCCCCTTAACACATGCATATATAAGAATAAGACATGAAAGAGCAAAATGCATAATAAAAACATATATAAAGGATATAACAGTTAGACTCATATGCCAACCATCTATGCATAACACAGATATTGAGTTATAAAAGAGTATGCACAAATGGTTACCTCCATCCATCCAGAAATGCCTCCAGCCTCCAAATTAAGTGGTAGATGGTTGGATCAATAAGAAACAAGAAACAATATACAACCAAACACATATACCATATAGAAACAATAAGGATAACTGCCATATCAGAAATAAATATGTCCATACATGCTTAGAGGTTCATGCCAACCTCAAAACCAAATACACACAAACACACGATGCATATGTCCATAAAACAAACAAACTACATATCCAAATACAAAAAATAGAAACTCCAAACATAAAAACTAACTCCCTCAAACCCTCAAATAACTCCATCAAAATATCAAAATATCTCTCCCCCTTTTGTCATCAACAAAAGGGGTCAACCCTCCTGAAAATCAGGGTCTTCTGGGGAAGCTGGTGTCTCAGGAACAGCAGCAGGAGGAACCCATGCGTCGAAAGGAGGACCCATGGGCGGAAGTGGCTGTGAGCGACCACTCTGAAGAGGAGCCGGCCAAGTGTACCTATTGTAGATGTCATGGACGCATGTCTGCATATAACGAATGGAATCACAAATGTGGTTGAGATCATTGTCCACTCGCTACTCTAACCGTTAAAAGTGAGCAGTCATCTGAGCAGACATCTGCTGGCTGTGCTCCCGAAGCTGAGTGGAGAGAGCATGATATGGAACAAAGGAATCAGAAGAAGCATAAGAAGATCCTGGAGTAACAGCAGGAATGATAGGCTGGTGCTGAGGAGCAGGAGCACGCTTTCTAACACGCATCCTCTTAAGGAGAGTGCTGTTGATGTCAACTGACGGTTCGATGGACCGTTCAGTGGAAAGATCGAATCTGAGTTGCTTTAGGAGACGTGTAATAAGCATTCCAAAGAGCAAGTGCCGGTTTGGGATCAGAAGATGATCGGATGTCATGTAATCGATGATGAGTTTAGGAACATTTATTCTAATACCTTTCAGAAGGCAATAGATCAGAAGACGAGCAGAACCCCTAGAGTGACTATACTCTCTTGATTTTGGCAGGAGGTTATAGAAAACGATTTTAGCTAAGACTTGGGCGGTGAGAGTATAATACTTCACCTCCTCATTCCTAACTAAAGTGGGGTTATCATCATCGTGAAGCAAAATGGAGGCGGTGTGGGCAGACTCACCGTCAGGATAAGCAAATTCATGAAGATTCGCATTATAAACATCTAACCCCTCACAGGAGAGGTGTAGAAGATAAGCAAATTTATCAAGAGAAATATTTATATCATTGCCCAAAACTCTAGACCTGATATGATTATTTTGGAAAGACAAGTTAGAGTAAAAATAATGGACTACTTCAGGGTAAACTGGTTCTTTCATGGTGACAAAATGCTCAAGTGAACTAGTACTCAAGATATTTGCAAGATAAATGTACTTAAAATCACTAAGCACCACAATCCTACTAGAGATGACATTTTTATTGTAGATGACATTTTTATTGTAGATTATAGTAAATCTATGAGATGTATTTTGGGAGATGAAGGGATTGGATGATGATTAAGGGGTTTGTCCCTTCTCAGATCTGGATCTTTTGGATATGATGAAGGATTAAACAAGATAATAGCACGAAATAAAGATGGATTGTCACGCCCCGCTTCCCAAAATACGCTGGAGCGGAGACGCGACACGAGTCGGCGACGTATATACGTAAGGAAAATACCCCACGTATACACGCTAAGCCTAAATGTAACCTGATCAAGCTATAAATCAGAAGCATAATAATCAATGGTCACTGCAATAATACATATAAGACTACACAATAATAGCAGATGAATAATGACAAGAAGATGGCAGCTGAAAGCGATAAAGGTA
Organism: Agave tequilana; assembly: GCA_038442645.1. Taxonomy (NCBI): domain Eukaryota; kingdom Viridiplantae; phylum Streptophyta; class Magnoliopsida; order Asparagales; family Asparagaceae; genus Agave; species Agave tequilana. Next base: position 57,710 of record JAVJIF010006991.1, on the reverse strand, counting down.
GAATCAAAGATGGCAGAAATATAAAAGAGATGAGGATACCAGAAACGAAAGAATGAGCGTCCAGTTCCTCGCAAGAGGTACAGTCTCGTCGAACACCTGCACATTAGAACAATCGTCCAATATCTGGACGTGCAAATCCAGGGTCGTCAGAACGCGACCATGGTGAGTGTGTGTGTAAAGGGGAAAAAGCTCGTGCAGAAACAATGTGCATAAATAGTAATAAGAACAACTGCAAATATAAGAGACTAAATAACAAGATGAATAACTGAACAATAATATTCATGAAAGCAACACGAATAAAGATAGCAAGAATAAGAATACATGTACAAGACAAGTAAAGCAACTGTAGTAAACAACAAATGTCTAGATGTGCAACCTATCACATGTCACTAGGTTGGTATCCAAGTCTGGTCATAAATCTGGTCCTGATTACAATCATGGGTCTATCATAATGATATATAGATATTCAACCAGGTGATTACAGTCAGTCACAAAGTATCAACAGTTTATTATTAATTATGTCAGCGAACACCAATTGTCACATGTAATAGACGCATCCCATACTACGCCTACCACACATGCCAATCGATGCCCTTAAGTTATTGAAACTGATCGGTTGGAGACATTATCCATGCTTTAGGTGGGTCCCATGCATACCCGGGACCACGGCCCAGACTCCTGGCGCTGAACCAGGACCTACCGCAAGGTAGTCAGGAACATGTAAACAGGAACAGGTACATGTATAACATGTATAACAGGAAACGTGACGGGGTGCCAGTCACCCCACGAGAACCCTGCAATGGAACCCTCTTTCGGCTGCTCAACCTAAATCCTAGGTCCACCCAAAATACGAACGCTGTCTCCTCCATCAATCTCCCCAATCCCAGTACAAGTTGTTTATAATCATGTTTTAGTTTATCAAGATTATTTAGTATACATGTTACTTAAATCTCTGGGATGACTCAGTGGTGGTCACGGTAACAATATCAACATGTGAAAGTCAGGGTACCGGTATAACAGGAGTATATAATATCAAGGAACATGATACCGGCATAACAGGAATATATATAATAAGTGAACATGCGGGTGTTGTTACCGTGTAATAATATTTTCCCAGCAAATTTCAGTAACATGAACATGATAGTTGTCAGGTATATATATAAAGAATAACCAGTCAGGTTTCACAGGTAAGACAAGATATCCAGGCTGAGTAATGACCTACTGTCAAGAATAGAACAATCCAGTCAAAGTATACTATAACTCAGATTCTCAAGACCATCCATACATCACTCTTAAAGTCACCAATAAGTAAAGTCGATCAATAGCTATCATGAAACTCTGAACATATATTATAATCACCAATATCAATGACATCACTCTCATAACAACTCTATCTCCCTAACTAAATTGATCAGTCACTATACATGAAGCACACGGTATGTCCTCAATATCAACAAGTCAACATACTCCAAAATCATAACTACAGATGAAATATCCTTCAACAACATGTGGTCTAGAATATCTATTCTTGGTACTCAACATCAACAACATATCATCTAAACAAATCCCAATTTGGTCACAACAATAAACTGACTATGTCAATCTCATCTCAATACAAGTCAAACTTCAACATAAAGAATATAGATTCTGGATAACTACTAACTCAAGATCAATCTAAGTCACAACTCAACTCATTCAATCATGTCTAATATGTCCTCAAATACCCAACTATGAATCCAAGTCATTACAACCAACTCATGATTTCCAATAGTTCCATAACAATCGAGTATCAATACACATCGAGTAATCTGATACATAAACTGCTGTTCCAACATATATCAATCATCAAGTTTAGTTCTCTCACTCTAACAATCTAATCAGATTCCCAAGTTCTCAAGGGTTCACATTTCTATTAAGTTCAACATCAGATCCCAACACTTGACAACATATCCAATCCATGCATATAAGATCTATCATGATAAGTCAAGTCATTCCATCTAATATCTATCCCTCGATATCATATACATCTATCAATAACCAATACATAATCCATGGGTGAAGTCCACAATCCATCAAGGAACCATACACAGCTGACAGACAGGTATTAGTCGACTAGGGCTATATACAAGTCGACTAGAAGAAGGTATAGTCGACTAATCAAGTGGGCCAAGTCGACTACACCTAGGTCAAGTCGACTGACAGGTAAGACTAGTCGACTGACAGGTAAGACTAGTCGACTAACCGAGATACAGAGAGCTATACAACTTCCAGGTCAGCCTATTAGTCGACTAGGGGCAAGGTATAAGTCGACTACACTAACTATTAGTCGACTACTATATGTATCAAGTCGGCTAACAGTGAAAATATAGAGAGTCCAATATCTCCTAGAAGCTATACTAGTCGACTAGGGATCTGGGTTTAGTCGACTAACAGAGGTGTTAGTCGACTATAATCATGGGCAAGTCGACTAACCTACCCTGCAACCTGATACTGAATAAAACCTGCACAATATACTCAATCTCCCCATCCTCTCAATTACTCTCATGCTACATCTTGATATGTCTACAATAATCATCTAGATATTCATAGGACAAATATGGGGGTTCTAACATGTATCAAGAATCATGTATATCATATTCCTATGCATCCAACATGTAAAATAAACGGAAGATGATCGTCCCTCTTCATGCTCGGTGATCTCCACACATAAACATGTAACACATCAAATCATATCACAAGCACAACATATCTATAATCACTTAATGAATAAAGAGAGAAGGAGAGAGAAACACTCACCTGAGATCCATCCCAAGTCCGAAGCACTGAGATTACAAGGCTTTGATAAATCTACATGAATTATTCAATAGGAATTGTTAGATTTTTAAAAAGATATTTTACTTGGGAGTTATAAGGGATTTAATCTTGATTAATTAGTTTAGGGGTTAGAAATATGATTCTTTAGGTTTAGTGAATTTAGTAGGTTTAATTTAAACCAATTTTTAATTTTTGTTTGATTTTTAATAGGCTTTAAATTATTAAAGTACTTAACGGTTCTAGATTTATCATTAAGGAGAAATGATTTTAAAGTGGGGGATTTGAATTTAATTTCATGTTTCTATATGTCTAAAACTTTATCATAGAAAGTAAAAGTGTTGTAAAATATTATTTATATTTTTCTCTATTTTATTTTGATATTTTTAATCAATTAATTAAATATACAAATTCTTTCTCTTTCTTTCTTCTTTTCTTTTCCTTTTATTTTGCCCTCAGGCCAAGCCCTCAGGCCCAGGCCCAGTTCAGATTTTTCTTTTTTTTTTTTTTCTAAACACAGGCCTGGCCCTGTACTGCCAGGCCCAGGCCCGGCCAGTCTCAGGCCGGACCAGGCCAGGCCCAGGCCTGGTCTGGGATTTCTGTGTTTTCATTTTTTTTTTTTTTGTACTGGGCTTGTCTGGTGCAGCCCAGCCTGGCCAGATCCGGGCCAGGCCGACGCAGGCCAGGCCGGGTCTGGTCAGCCTGTTTAAAGTTTGTTTTTTTTTTTTAAATTTATAATAGGCCCAACCCGGGCCTGCCAAGCCCGGGCTAAGGCCAGGCACGCCTGCTCTCGGCCAAGCAGAGAGCAGTGCAGCAATTCTTTCTTCTTTTTTTTCTTTATTTAATTTTCCTTTAAATCCTTTATAAAAACTTTAAAAGTATGTCAATATAAATTATTTGATCTTCATCAAATTTTTAGTGGGATTTTAGATTGGATTTTAATGTTGAGTTTTGATATATAAACATATTCATGGAGATTATAGTAGGACATGATTTTAATAAACAATTTATATCAAATAAATTTTAATAAAATAAATTTTGATAAAATAAATTACTTACTTGATTTGTGATCCCCTAACATGCTCCTCAATTTGTACTTCAAGATCTTTTGTTCATGAAGAGAAAAGAAGGAAGGAGATGAGTAGAGTTGCGCCAGGATTTTCTTTTGGAGGTAGAAGAGAAAAAAGAGTTTGGAAGAGAAGAGAAAGATGAAAGTGGGGAGAGTTGGATTAGGGTTTCTCTTGAGGAAGAAGAGAAAAAGGGGTTTGGGTGTTTATATAGGATATAAGATATTTTAGAAATATGAATTCTAATTAGATTTAAATGGCTTAATTTAGTAAGATTGGATAAGAATTGAAGGTTGTTAAAAATCTCAAAGAGATTTGGTTTAGATTTGAAATTATAAATTTGAATTAGGATTAAGATTGGATTTAGGGTTAATGGGTAAGGGTCTCATGATAATGGGTTTTGGTCTTTAATTAAAAGAAATAAGAAATATGGAGAAATAAGAAAATAGATATTGGGCATGTGGGCTTAGCTCATGTGGGCTTAGAATAAAAAGAAAATAAAATGAAATGAAAAGGATAATGGGCTTGAGCTTATTGGACTTGGAATGAAAATAATAATAATACCCATTAATAATAATTTAAAATAATTAAATATAAGCAATAAGAGTCTACAAGTCATACATAATACTAAGACTAATAATGATAATAAATCAAGTTAGCAAATAATACTAAAATAACTAGTAAAATAAAATAAATTCTTATAGAAAAATAAAAATACAGTATTATTAGACTAGAGATATTACATGGATAAATAAGAATAATAAAGAGAATTGAAGAGATTAAGGAGAAATTTTGTTTATACCTCAAAATCCAAGAAAAATCCCTGAAAAATTGCAGATCTGGAGCCTGAGAAGGATTTTGACAATTTTTGTGGAAGAAATTTTGGATTTGGAAGAGTTTTAATGGGCTGGATTGGGTTTGGGCGGAGGAGAATTGAAGAGAGGAGAAAGAGAAAACTGGTTGGAGAAGAAAGAATGAGGGAATTTAGGGTTTTAGGGCTTTACAAAACCGGGTGAGAAAATAGTTTACCCGACTCCCGGTCGACCGCTCGTCGACCAAGAACTATCTCGGTTTCAGTCGTTCGACCGCCCGGTCGACCGGCTTCGGGCTAAAATCTTTTTTTGTATTCCAGCGGTCGACTACCCGATCGACCGGGCCTATGACAGGCTAACTCGATCGACCGGTCGGTCGACCGTAACATCCCAAAACAGTTAAAAAAAATTTTTATTTAAATTTTAATTTTCTTTTAAAAGGAAATTAGAGACTAATATATATAAAACATGAAAACAATGTTAAAATTTTAGTAGGCATGGAAAACACATAAAATTTAATTTTTATTATTATTATTATTAACAACATATTTCTTTTTTTATTATTTTAATAATTAAGAAATAAATTTGAGATATTGAAGCCGAATGCCCCTTTAAGGGTTCTGAACTTCTCCTCGACATTTCTCTAGATAAGAGTTGAGGCGCGCAATTGCTATCTCCATTTACTTGCTTAATTAAGGTTAAATAAATTTTCATATTGACAATAAAAACATTCAAAAAAATCTTTGATATATGGACAAACAAAATATGGCTAGAATAGAAATAAAAGCAAACTAAATACTCAATCTCAACTATAGTCAAGATACGAAAAAAATAAGGGCATGCAAGTCTATATAATTGAAGCATATTATCACAAAATAAAACTAGCAAATCCTATGCATGTATAGGTCTAACTAGAAATAAAATTCTCAAGTAGAGAAGTTACCAAACCAAGGGCAATCTCCAAAATAGGTGCCGCTTTGATAGCAATGCAAGTAATGATTTGTTCGTTGAGCCTTGATGCATCCACTACCTGAGCACCATCTCCCCCTAAGTCTAGAGGAGGACGACGCACCTGTATCAATTAAGTTTGGCGTGACCTTTGGTACCCAAATCTTTTTGGGCCCTATGGGGTTAGTATTTTCTCGAACCCAAACATTTTTATTTATCATGTTTAATTTTACATAACAAAATTTAGCCAAATGGCCGTTGCGGCTACAATGAGCACAAGTATATATTTCTCCATACATAAATGCATGCTTGTGTTGATGTGAGTGTGCATGCTTTTCATGGTGTGTGTTTAATACATGAGGAGTGTGTTTCCTTTGGGTTTTTTCCTTGAAAAACATAGATGCAAATTTGTTCATGTCAAGTGCACACTTTTTCAAAGTAGTATCCAAAACCTCAATGCGTTTTTAAATTTTCAAAAATTCATTTTTATTATTAGTGATACTTGAGTTTTTACCCTTATAAGCAGTTTTATATTTTTCAAAATTCATTTCCATTTTCTCAAAAGATTTTGATAAATCATTTTTCTCATTTAAAACAATCTCAAATTTGTTCTTTAATAAATCATTTTCCTTTTTCAACTTTTTATTTTGAGCAAGAAAAATTTCATATCTATTTTGTAATTCTTCACAAAATTGTGCTAATTCATCCATGGTCAAATCCTCATCTTCTAAAGAGATTTTTAGGTTTATCTTAGAAGCTTCATCACTATGTGCCATGAAACACATGTGTGCGGTGTCGATCTCCTCTTCGGATTCCGTCTCCAAGTCATCCCACGTGACCACCATCGCCTTTTTCTTCTTTTGCATGTTCTTGGAGGTTGTAACTTGTAAAGAGGGGAAATCCGCAATTAGATGACCCGTTCTTTTGCAATGGAAGCACGGACCCGTTTTCTCCCTTTTCTTTTCAAATCTTCCTTGAGGTCTTTCTCTTTGAAAGTTGCTTTGTCTGCCTTTCTTGTAGAACATCTTGCCCACTTTTATAATGAGCATGGCAAAGTCCTCATCGTAGTCTTCCGATGATTCTTCTTCATCAAAGGAGGATGGAGTCGCCTTGAAACCTATTGCTTTCTTCTTTGGAGCCCCCTTTCTTCCCTTGCCTTCATTACCATCTCATGGGTTTTGAGATTACCTATGAAGCCAGAGAAGTCTATTTCCTCCCTATCATTTAGCTCCTTGAGGGTGGTTGCCTTGACTTCCTAAGATTTAGGAAGAGCTCTAATGACCTTTCGGATCTTTTGGCCATTATCAATCTTGTCACCTAAAGAGGATAAAGCATTAGTGATCTTGGTGAAACGAGTGAGCATTTCATCTATACTTTCATTATCAACATATAAAAATTCTCATATTGAGAACGGAGCAAGTCAATTTTGGATCTCTTGACTTGCGACGTCCCCTCATGAGTAATGATAAGATCATTCCAAACTTCATAAGCGAATTTGCAATTAATCACACGAGAAAGATCATCTTCATTTAATGCTTGTGTAAGTGCATATTGGGCTCTAGCATTGGCCTCATAATCCTTAGCGGTTGCTTCGGACCGTGTATCCTCATCACCGTGAGGTTCAATAAATTCTTTGGTAATGGATTTTGCAACTTTAACTCCTAGGGACTTTAGAAATAGGTTCATTTTGACCTTCCAAATGGGGAAGTTCAACCCGTCAAATTTAGGTGGTGACTAGATGCTAGAGAAGTCGAGTGATGCCATGAAAACAAGTTAGTGCACAAACAAATAATAGATGCAACAAATAAATATAGCCAAATAAAGAGGATCTCCATAAGGTGGTTAAACCAAAAGCTTGGGTTAGGCTCTGATACTAATTGAAAATCACCTAGAGGGGGGTGAATAGGTGATGGCTATACTTAATGGAAAATAATGCGAAATTAAAAATAAATTAACAATAAACAATAACAATTAGATAGATCTTGCAAAGGAGTAAGCAATATAAGTGCAAATAAAGAGAGAGTAGAGTTTAGAGAGATAGTGGACAATCGAATGCGAAAACACAAGGATATGTTTCGAGGCTCGAGCCACTGCTCTACGTCCCCGCCTTCAACACGATGAAGGATTTCCACTATGATCGATCCCACCTGATAGTCAATCAGTTATAAGTTCTCACTAGAACTCTTCGGACACACTTGTCCTCTCTCACGGTGTCGCAACACCAACTTGGAACTCACTAGCTCGCTCGAGACCACAACCTCTATAACTTCTCAATCGAAGAAAACAGTGATCAACACTTGATCATAAAGATAGCTCACAAGCACAACCCTACAACCAAGATGAGGAAGTGAAACACTTGGGATTGTGTAGTACAAATAGCAAGTAGAGAAGTAGAGGAAAGGGCTCAAGCTAAAACACCAAAATTTGAAAATAGTTGGCTCAAGAGAAAATCTTTTACAAAGAGGCTAAATTATGAAAAACTTTGATATAAGGCTTGTAAATCTTGTTATTAAGTTGTTTCATACTCCCATTATTTATAGGGGATGGAAACCAGGTTAGAAAATACAATAGATCCGTTGGGACAAGACCCAACAAAAGTCAAAACTGAATCTAGCGTTGGGAGCCAACTCAGCAGAATTTTCTGCTGCCGGTCGATCGGACGGTCGATCGCCAACGGTCAGATTTCTGACCGTTGGGAAAGCGGTCGACCGGACGGTCGACCGTGGATCCCAAACAGAGAGTAAAACTCTCTGTCGGTCAACCGGGCCGGTCGACCGGAACAAACAGATAGCACTGTTCTTGCAGCCGGTCGACCGGCCCGGTCGACCGAAATGCACGCGTGCACTTTGGTGCACGTCGGTCGACCACCCGGTCGACCGATAGATCAATTCTGCTCTGCCAGCGGTCGACCGCACGGTCGGCCGGCTAAGGGCAAAAACAGGTTTTTGAATATCTTTTCAAAACCAATCTTTTTCCAATAAATTTTCTTTTGATAGATAAATACAAAATAGAGTTCTAAGGCTTTGAGGAAGTAGAGTGTGATCATAGATCAACACCAAATAAATTAGAACAATATATTGATAAAAATCTTTTCTAAAACAAAAAAACTGGTTTTTCCAAAACTTGTTTTTTCGAAAACTGATTTTTCGAAACTTTATTTTTCTGAAACTCGATAAGAAACATGGTAATAAATTTTTGCTAGAAAACACAAAGTAATATGAAATGTGTGTGTGAGACAATCCCAAAAGCTATCAACTTCTTTCATCTTGGTTTTAACAAATGACTATAAATCCTAACTAAAATAAAAATAGATAAAAATACAAATCTTGAAACAGTCTTCTCGATATGCTTGATCCTTGAGCTCTTCTAGTGTGCTAAGCTCTGGGATCTAAATCTTCTTAGTTTCCAAATGTGTGAGTCTTGTGATGGAGCCGAAATGCAATATATGGTTTTAACTGAAACTTAATTAAACAATTTTGTTGATACCTAACTACATATGGTTTGTCATCATCAAAACTATGGCTAATGGCCTTTGGGCCAACAAGAAATGCCTGAGGTGTTGGACCAGGTCACTCACTTCGGAGTGGTATTCGATAGTTGGAGTTGAGAACTTCCTCGGGAACTCGCACTTTATGATCTCTTCAGAGAGAAGGGAGTCAGAGACTCTGACAGCTGAAGGTGTTAATCAGACTTGGAACTACAATTTAGCCTCCTCAATCTGCCTTTGGATCAACTTATCGAGGGCTCGGATGTCAGAGCATCCTGCTATTCTCCTCCGAGTCTGGCAGTGATAAGCTGCGTAGTGTAAGGCAACTCGGCCTTATTGTAGGAGTAGTGTTCATAGAGGGGGATGTTGATCTGGGTCGCCTTGAATTTGTGATGGGACAATCAATCTGGACACCTTTATCTCTAGGCTCGCTTTCTGATTACGTCTGTGATTGGTGTTCTAGAGAATGGCTACTTGTGTTAGAAGCTGATCATTGTGACACTTCAACGCCTCCTGCTCGCGGTAGCATTCTTGCAGTCGAGAGCATCTTGCTCTCGGTTAAGATCTCTCTATTATTCTTTCATTTGCTCCTTCATGTCAGTGAGCATCTGAAGGATCTGATCTTCAAATAACGGTGTTGGCTGGACGTCGGCGGCTGCCCTCTGAGATGAGGAGGAGCCTGTGTTTAATGTAGCATCCTGTTAATTGACTGCAGGTGGGATCACTGTACCCCCGACGATGCTGTTGGTTCTGCCCTTCAATGGAACACCATTGTGGTTGGTGAATTGCTTTATCGAGGCCATCAAGGCTAGGGTAGAGGCTTTTTGAGGAAGGTTTTGAGTTGTGGAATCAGATCCCAAAGAAAGCATCAGCTTGTGGTAGGTAAAAATCAGCTCACGATAGATCAAACTACCACAAGCAAAGTTTGAGGCACTCCCCTGGGGATATTACCTGATGGTGCACAAAGAAGAGGAGACACCCTTCAGGTTAGGAGCACCAATGTAGAGCCGGCCTATGACCCTCGGGCGTGAGAATCAGTAAGTGGAATAGTAGGGAGGACCAACAAAGAAAAACTGGTGGTGTGGTAGAGGGAATGGATCGTGTATAGGAAACTGCATGTGTATTGGTGGTAAAGAACTAGCCGAGGGAAACTGCTGGTGTGTCTCTGTAAGTATATGTATGTATGCTCTGAGAAATAGGGAAGAGATGCCCTTCTCTTTGGAGAAGAATGATTATATGTACCTGACATGGATGCTGGTGTGGAGACTGTAGCCTGTCTAAAAATTACTGAAGACTAAGTCTCAGACGCAGATCTCATGCCAAACACAAGGATCGTGTCTCAACCCAAACGCGCATCTCGCATCCTTTGTCAAATGTGAAAGTCGTGTTCCCAAAACTCAGACGTGAACCATGCAAAAGTGGAGGTCGCATTCCAAGCTCAAACGTCGATGTCATACTTCATCAATAACACGACGCGAGGATTGCGTTCTGTGCCAAATGTTATAGTTGTGCTACTCTTCAATACGTGGACCTCAGGGTCGCGTTTCAACATGAAAATGCGAGCCTGTGTAGCTTCACGTTTCAACTTCAACGCAAGCTTATGAGCTCCGCGTTCCAACACAGACACGAGTCTGTGAGCTCCGTGTCTCAACAGCAGAGCGAGGCCTAGGCCTAACACGGACCTGCGTTTCTAGTGTAACTAATAGCCACGAACTTGTCAGTTACACCCCATTTTCTCTGCACATAATGGGGAATAACTTCCCATTATGGAGAGATTTAAGGGGTTGGTTACTCCCCTCAATAGCTAGAGAAAATGGGGGTTTTTTGGAGGAGAAACCCAAGAAACCATAGGCCAGAAGAGGAGAATCCCCAAAAAGGCACACTTGATGCTTAATACGTGAAGCTGGATAGCTATAGAAGACTGAAGCTTGAGCATAAGACTGATAGAATACTCTTTATAAACTTGCTGAGTTCAAGTTTTCTAATATCATTGAGATTTTAGCCACTGATTAAGGTTTTATACTTTACGAGTATATTTCCAACAAGAGCAAGAAGATCCGAAAATCAAGTTTCCAGTTCGGCTCATCAATAAAGAATAAGAATTACTCTCCACTGCTACATCAAGAATCCAGCCGTAAACAAAGGGGAGATCTAGATATTCTTCTCTCTTTTCTAATCGGATTAAATCCGTTGTAATTTTCATCCGTTCGAAGAATTTTACTTTGATTTTTTTTGATGAAACAAAAGATAGCGACTCTGGTGGGGATTGTTTTCTCTACCAATGAGAACACCGTATGCAAGCCGACCTCAAGTTTCTCAGATCAAACATCAAATCGCTCGTCGTTAAATTCGACCAAGAGAAGTTCGAACAGCTTCTCTCTTCGGGATCCATTAGCCCCAAAGTCTCAAGTGAGACTCACTCTCGAGTTTCTTTGGAGACTTCTCAAGAGAAGCCCATATGCTTCTTGACAAAGCAAGTGGTTTAACCTCTCTTGAGGTGACAACCTCCCACAGAGCCAATATGGCTTGCGACAACGTCTCTCAAGAGACCCACAAGACCAGTGTTTTGGCTCACGGCAAACACAGTGGTGGAGGCCATTCTCGCCACCAAACTCCTCCCAAGGCTCAGCAAACTCAGTTTACAGGGGGTTCTCAACAACTTTTGCAAGCCAAGCGGATTGCTAATCGTTGACGAAGATGTCAAGCTTGCCATCAGTAAACAGAGGTTTAAGACAGTGATGTTGACACCAAACGCGAAGCTCACGTTTAACCTTTTGTTTCTACAACAAAACGCGATGCTCACAAGCTGTGTGTTTCAATGCCAAAATGCGAAATTTACGTCCAGCCTCAAACTATACCAAAACATGAGATTTGTGTCTCCCTTTAAGAATGCAAGACCCGCATTTAGCCTAAGGTAGCACCAGAACACGACCTTCGCGTTTCAAGTCTAAAACGTGAGAGCTGTGTTCAGTAGTAGACAGTGTAAAAACGCAACCTTCACGTTTCTCTTCAGAAGTGCGAGACTCGCGTTCAACAGGAGGATGGGCCAGAATGCGACCTTCGCGTTTAACTTCAGAAACGCGAGGTTCGCATCCAACCCAAAGATGCCAAGTTCAAATGTGAACCAATAATCCCTCACCCCCATGAATTTTGAGGCTAGTTCTTCAGATACCCTTGCAACAGATCTGAGGGATTACTTAGCGAGAAAGAGGAGTGCTCATCAAATCTCTCCTCAATGCCATTGCGAGCAGCTCATCTCAGCAGTGTTCTCTGATTGTTACTGCAACTTTTAGATAACTAAACCGTCAGTTTTTAGCCTATTGTCAAAGGCTTCAAACTCAAATTCTTCCAAGAGGCAAAATCTCATAAGAACAAGTTATTCTCTGATGCCGAGTACCCGAAGGTAACTTCCAATATGGTGGGTCCAAGAACCACACCAAACAAGTCAAAAGAGAAGCAACCTGCCTTTAGTTCTAAGGAGTCGGATACTGAACGTTTGTCAAGTTTGAAAGAAATATTGATCGAGCCTGAAGGAATTTACCAATACACTCGGATCCAAACTGGAGCAGTTATCCCAATCGACTATAATTCACTGGCTAGAGGGATTGAAATAGACGATGAACACTCTGCCATCGTAGGATAGCCTTGGCATATATGGCTGATATTCCAGAAGAGATAGCCAGAAAATTTGAGGAGCAAGCTCGAGTGCAACAGGTGCAACACGAGATGCTTCAAGCCTAATAAAAGTCTGTCAATAATCTCAAGAAGATGTTAGTTCTTTTTCTTAAAAAGTCAAAGAAGACGACAAAAGGTTTGTAAACTAAAGTTTCTTCCCACAAAAGTAAGGGTAAAGAGAAGGAGGGTAAAAATTTTACCTCTGAACACTCTGATAGCAGTGAGAAAAACTTGGACATGAAAATCTTGAGTCTTCTTTTTCTGAAGAACCAGAGAATTTAGAAGACAATTATGCCAAGAAGATGAACGAGCTTGAGAAACGCCTGAAGGCTATCTCAAATTGAAGCAATCTTCAAGAAGTGGGGGTGGTCAGACCATACCCGGTCGAGTGGGATTCAACTTCCTATCCTCCCAGGTTTAAGGCACCGAATCTGCATGCCTTTGACAGCAAAGGTTCACCGAACCAATATATGTACTACTTCAAATTCTAAACAGGGAATGTAATATCAAACGATACAATCATGGCTCATTTATTCATCGACACCCTCAAGGGAGTTGCCTTGGAATGGTTCATGAAGCTTCTTGCCGGCTTTATCGAGAAATGGGTCAATCTTGAGAAGATCTTCCTGGTGCGATTCTTCGAAGATGACATCGAAGTATCCATTCCAACTCTCCTTGCTTCAAAGTAAAAGAAAGGAGAGTCAGTCAAAGTGTTTGTAGAGAGATTTCGGAGTATGACTCTCCGATGTTCAAGTGACATGACACAGTCTACACTGATAGAGACTTGCTGCCACAATCTCCAAACCACACTCCTAATTTAAATAGGAGTAACTCAAAGTCGGACCTAAAAGCAACTAGTCTTAAACAACGAACAAGCAGAAGATATAGTTGCAAGAGTAAGGCATGAAGATTACAATAGCATATAGAATTGAATATATCGGGCAATGAGGTGATCTAACTTTTACTACTGTCACGTTAAAAAGTTACCTTTGAATAGTCTAAATCATTCCATCGGTATAATGTCAATTACTATCTATGTTTGTCATCCCCATGGAATAAAAAAAGAATAAAAAATGTAACGCCCCGATCCTGGCGGATACGGAGACATTACTGCAACGTATATACGCAAGTCAGAAGTACCTTCACGTATATACGCTAAGCATCAGTACAGGCAAGAATCAGAGTACGGAAGCAAGTGGTGCAATATACATTCCAACACATGAGTACAGTTACAAAGTTATCACCAGAAGTGATCCAATATTACATGAATATTACATCACTGATATGCTTAATTGCGAGATTACAAAGAGATATACAAGTATGAATAGTACAAAGACAGGCTCAGAATCATAACAGGAAAACTCTAGAGCCGAACAAGGGGGCCTGGAAAGATAGAGCCCTGAACGGTCTGCTGGAGATCCACGCTACCGCTGCGCCACTCTGATCAGCAACTGGGAGAATCCACACGCTTCAAGCTCCATGACCTGGACATGAGGATCCAGGGGAGTCAGATGAAACTCCCCAGGCGAGTGGTGATACAAAAGCCAAGTGGCGAGCAAGGATGAGCACAAGTGTGTATACAGGTATAGCAGGTATGAACAGGTATAACATAATCATCATAAAACAGGAAATCCGATATAAAACCGAGTATGAGTAATTCTGATTGTACAGGCTTTGATTACGGCTCCGTGAGACTAGTACCTCGAAGGAATAATCCAAACAAGGAAACCCTCATCTATATACTTTTATCTCATGTCACCGTAATCCCAGCGCATACAACGGAGTAACAGGAACACATAATAGGCATAACAGGAGTACATAACGGGAGTCAGAACAGGAATCATAACAGGAGTACATAACGGGCATCATAGGCATCATAACGGGTATGACTGTATCACGGTGCATCATGCTATCATTCAGCGGCACAGGCAGGAGAAAAGTAGCCCTTCAGATTCAAGAGGTGGCCCCACAGATTCAAGAGGTGGCCCCCACAGATTCAAGAGGTGGCCCCCACCAGGTGTATGGTGTGGCACTTTGTTCCGTGTGGCACTTTGTTCCATGTGGCACTTTGTTCTGAGGGGAATGGATTCTAGAGGTGGCCCCCACAGATTCAAGAGGTGGCCCCCACCTGGTGCAATGTGTGGCACTTTGCTCTGCGTGGCACTTAGTTCCATTCAAGATCAGGATCCGCTGCATGTTAGCACGATATAAGAGATACAGGAATCAGGTGATAAGTCAAGCCATAACTAGAGACAGGTAGTATAACTTGAATCAGGGTCAAGTAGTAGCAAGTCAGGTGTCAGGTATACAACTAGGTGTTAACATATCGGGCATGTACTTGTCAAGTGATAGAGTAATAGTTGAATATAATCAAAGAAAGTGTTAGTTCAAACAGCATAAATTGTAAATGGGAAAGTCAAGAGGAAGGCGAGAACACTCGCTTAACCAATAAAATAGTAAGGCAAGAGGATAACGAGATCACTCGCCTAAATCATCAGAAATGCCGAAAGGTCCGTAATCCATGGAACTCGGGACGCGCCATAGGGAGACGCGGGTTTTGAAAGTGAGACGGGGGTTCGCAGACGCGGGAGTTAGCGTTGCGAGGATAACAGACACGGGAATCACAGACGCGGGAATAGCAGACGCGGGGTTCGCGTTGCAAGAATGGCAGACGCGGGAATAGCAGACGCGGGATTCGCGTCGCAAGAATGGCAGACGCGGGAATAGCAGACGCGGGATTCGCGTCGCATGGATGCCACAAACGCGAGGTCTGCGTTCAAGGCAAGACGCGGGGAGAACGCGGACGCGGAAAGTACCATAAACGCGGGGTTCCAGTCCCGTGTCCATGAAGGGAACACGGACGCGAGTATAAACTCCGCGTCACGCCAATATGAATAGAACACAGACGCGGGCATTAGCTTCGCGTCGTGTTGACATGAGAAGGACGCAGACGCGAGTATGGCTCCGCGTTGCATCGATACTATAACGCGAAGGCCGCGTTCAAGGAATGGCCTAGACGCAGGAAATAAACTCCGCGTTTTAACCATCAACAGATAAAAAAAAGAGAGATAGGAAAAGATGAAGACGCAAGGATGGCCCAACTCCAAATCCAAACCAGTAAATGGTGGAAGTGAAGATGGTGATGGAAAAGATGGTGGTGGTATTGTCGTTGCAATTGTCACCAAAAAGATTACCGGAATAATCGCAAACGATTACCGGAATAATCTACGGCGATATTGCCGACGAAGAAGAGCTCGGCCCCCAATCCAAAAGGAGGGTGCCGGCCCTAAAGCATTGCCTGACGAAGAAGAGCGCGGCCCCCAATCCAAAGGAGGTGGCCGGCCTTCAAGAAGGTGGTGGGATGGTGATTTTGTGGAGAGGTTTTGATGATGGTGGTAGTTTTGGAGAAGGTGAAGAAGAAGGTGAAGTCTTTGGTGGAGTTGTTGGAGTTGTGGTGGTTTAAATGGAGATGGAGGAGGAAGAAGATGAAGGTAAGGAGTTGGAGGAGTTGTAGTAGTTGTTGTTGTGGTGGAGATGAAGGAGGAGTTGGTGGAGGTTAAGGTGTTGGTGAAGTGGTGAAGAGAAAAATGAAGTGGAATGGAGAAGGAAAGGTATTTATAGGAATTTGGATTTGTGAAGGTGATGCAAATAAATAAAAGAGAGGGGGTGTTTGTAAAATGGAGAGGGTGAGGTGTTTCTCTTGGCCAATCATGGCCAGCCATGGAGATGGGTGAGGTGGAGATATTTGTGGTGGAGTGTTGGAGAAGCTTGGAGAAGCTTATGGTGGAAGGAAAAGGAAGCTTGTGGTGGAAGGAAAAGGAAAGAAAGAAAATGAGAAAAGGAAAAGAAAATGGAAAAGTAAGATATTTTCTTGGAAGAGAAAATGAAAATAATGAAAGTGGCGGATTCCGGGATTCAGTTGCGGATGCGGAAAACTTTCGGAAAAATACCGAAATCGTCCCGAAATCAAGTATCTCGGAACGACCCGCAAAAATTCTCAAAAATCAAGAATATTAGTTTAAGAATCATGGTGAAATCCGTTTTAAGAAATACTTTATAGTTTTAAAACTAAAAATCCCAGAATCAATCAGCGATACTGGCCGATACCGACTCCGGTGGAATTTTCATAAATTCATAAAATCCTCAGAAAAAGCATTTAGGTAGGAAATGTTATTTTAAGAAATAATGTCTAAAGACACTTTTAGTAATTCCAATTAGTTTGTAAATTAAAAATCTGGGAATCGGTCAGCGGCACTGGTCGACACCAGTTTTGAAGATTTCCAATTTAATTCAGGAAAATTCCAGAAAATCATAGAAAATCTAAAATATTGGAAAATGATATTTAAAACAGAAACTGGTCAAATCGGAATACCAGAATGACCAAATCGAGTAATACCCTAGGATCGGGCCCTCGGTTCAGACTAGGGCTGACTCCGAGTCCACGAATCCAAATCCAAAACAAAACAATCATATGAATAATTCATAATGCAAAACAAATACAAGAAGTAAATCGAAAAATATGACCGAAAATCTGAATACGCAACTAAGTACGTATTCTGGGAGCGGGGTGTTACAAAAAAACCCTGGAAGTGCATCATGTACTACTCCAAACAAAAAAAGTACTAGCCATGATCAAGTTAACACCACACCTTTGATCAAATAAGTACTCAAGTGAACGCCAATTTCCCTGTAAATTCGCCATGGAGTTTATACTTCTTTAATTCCCAGCAAGATTTTAGAAATTATCTATGGAGTAACAGTCCAACGCTTCTGACAGCTAAAGGATAGAGGAACACATTATCTTTTAAGTCTAATACAAAATCCTCGACAACTCATCATGCTGAGGGGAATAGCATGACTAGCCCAACTCAAACGGTAGTTGGTGAAGGCATACCAAATCCGTGATAGCTGACGGTTTGCTAAATATCCTGAGGGACCTGATCCCGCCTTCCCCACTAAAATCCTCTACCAATTCCCTTCCATAGAATAGTAGATACACAAAAAAAATTGTAATTGTTTCCCAGCAAAATAATCAGAGATCAAATCTGTCATGTTAACATTATACCTCTGGCATACCCCACTGTTAAGTTAACATAATACCTATAACAGTGAATTACCTCAATTTTTTCAGCGGATAAAATTTCAACTTGTTAATTCTCTTCAATAGAATGACAAGTCCACTAAATTACTCAAATGCAAAATTCCCTGGCCCAGTTAAAAACTACACATCTGACTAAAATTGCTCGTATTGCAATACAAATCCCTGTTAAGTTAATATTATATCTATGACAGTGATTCTCTTGACTTTCGAGATGTTCAATGCTAAGTTAAAACATCACACTTCTAGCATCCATTTCATTAATAAGTTAAATGCTATACCTCTGACAATGATCTTCCCTCAAGCTTTCTAATTTAAATTGAGATGTTCAATGCTAAGTTAATATCACATGTCTAATATTCATCCCATTGTTAAGTTAATACTAAACCTATGACAGTGATTTTCTCAGTTTTCTCAATGAAAACGAGACCTTCTTGATGTTAAGTTAATATCATACCTCTAGCATACATCCTTGTCAAGTTAATATCACATTTCTGACAAGTCAATTTGCTCAAACAGAAAATTCAAACACGTCACGTTAACATTATATTATTAACGGTAAAAATCTTCATAAATCCCCAGTGGATTAAACTCCACTTGTTATTCTCAGTAATAGATTAGCAAGTCTAAGAAATTCATTCAAATTACGAATTTAACCCTTGTCAAGTTAACACTACAACTCTGACATTTCTGCTCAAATCGCAAATTCATATCCCTGTTAAGTTAATATTACACCTATGACAGTGTTCTTCTCAATTTTTCTCAGTGAAAATAAGATTTTCAGTGCTAAGTTAACATTACACCTTTAGCACTCATTTCAATCCTAAGTTAATATCACACCTCTGGCATATCCCTGTTATGTTAAACACTATACCTCTAACCGTGAATCTTCTCGATTTTCTTAGTGGAAATGAGTTCTCGGGTTAAAATCACACCTCTATAACTTCACTTCTCTAGTGGAGTTACATAACTTTCAATTGCTAAGTTAATCGTTACCTCTGACAATTAAAATTCAATCTCTCTAGTCCGTCTGATTTTCAAACACAAATAGAAAATAAAGATGAGACAAAGACAAATTATTATTTTTATTATTCATATTAAGAAGGTAAAAGTGATACAGACACTCTCTTATTCAATAGGAAGAGTGTTACAAAAGGAAAAAGAGGTAAAAGTTATTCTCGCTCAGCGAGAGATTTTATTGGTCCTTCAAGTGTTGAATATCCATTTGGCGTGCCTCCTCAACCTCAGCTAGGGCTTGGACTCTCAACTCTTCTTCTGACAAAAGTTTCTTTGCAGCGAGCTAAACATCTAAAAAACTTCTTCAGTAGAGGTTGTCTTCGTGATCGGATTGCTCTACATCCAGAACAGTAGATCTACTTCCTATCCGCTTGAGAATAATGGTGTTTCTCATGGTCGAAATACAGTAAAACATTCTGATTTTACCCAACCAACTAGGCGCAAAAAAGGCCTCCTCCTGCACAAGGCCATGATCCTTCGCTTAGTGGAAGATTTTATTCCAATGAGTATGGGTTTCTCGTTGCTATCACTTCCCTGAACAAAATTGGTAAAGGGAGGATTCGAGACCGTACTAGTGATGTATTCCTTCTCGTAACCTTCAATTGCATCATACTCATTGCTGTCACTTTCCTGAAAATGATTGGTGAAGGGAGGATCCGAGACCGTACCGGTGATGTCCTCTTTCTCGTGACCTTCAAGTGCATCGTGCTCATTGTTGTCACTTCCTTGAACAAGATTGGTGAAGAGAGGATCTGAGACCATATTGGTGCATCGTGTCCAATATTATCCGGGTGCAAACCAATAATACTCTAGGGAGGTCCACATCTGCAAAGCCACTTATAGTCTCCATTGTACAGATCCTCCTCACCCTTTTAGATACCATCTCCAAAAAAGAACTCTGACTTCCTGAGTAGTTGCAAGTCAAGCGGGCTTGTCGTTTCTTGTTTGCTCCGATGAAAGGGAGGTTGTCTTTCGCAGGCTGAAGAAGACATTGGAGTCAGTACCGTCAATGTGGCGTTTTCATCAGAGGACTCAAAGAATGCCTCACTGCAAAAAAGAAGAACACAAGGTCAATATCATGAAGACAAGAAAAAATGTCCAAGTGTTGAAACTCAAACGAGGGGCTCAACACATGAAACCTGCATTCAATGATTGAAACGCGAGGCTCACATGAAGCCCGCGTTCAAACTTCACACTTGAAGACTTAAAAATTTTCTAAGTCTTGAGACTCAAACGCAAATCTTATAATGAACGAGACCCATGATCATAAATCTTAAAATGCAAAACTCGCCAGGCTCGCGTCTAATTCATAGACGTGAAGGTCACATCAAAAAGACAATACATGAAGATCGTCAAATCCGCATTCTGCTCATCAATGTGACAGTCACGTCTACAAATCTAACGCGGACTCGTGAGCCCTGCGTTGACTGTTCAACTTCAACAGAAGTTTTAAAACTTCAAAATGAAGTTAAAAGATAGTGTCTCTACGTGTTCAACAATGGTGAAATCCATTTCTTACCTAAAATGGGGGCCTCTTAAGGAGGAGCGCCATCCATTAGGGTTGTAGCAATGATGGTACCAGAAGAGGAAGCAATGTTCTTCGACTTCGGAGCCATTTGACGATGATAATCTTTGAAGAAGATTGAGAAAAGCTTAAAAGCTTTGGGTTCCTCTGAAAACTCGAGGGCTTTGAAAATTCTTCAGATGCGGGTCTAATGGAGAAGACAGTCAAAATGAATGATTGTTAAGAGACTCCTGGCCTTTTTATAGGCCCTTCAATGGCCTTGATTCGCGGCACGAATCTCAAGCTCGATCTGAGCAAGAAACATGTCTAACACGATGTTCGCATTCAAGGGACATCCGTGTCCAGAAATTCTTAGAGCGACCTTTGAGTCCAAAGCTAGAGTCGTGTCCAAATGAAGATTACGTCTTCACTAAGAATCGCGTCTAAGCATGATCGTCGTGTCTCATGACCAGATATGGGTCGCGTCCAACGTGACAGTTGCGTCCAACTGAGAGCCGCATTCTATCTCCCCTATATGAAGAGTATGTCCCTACTTCTGCAGTCAGTTCAATAGTATATTGGCATAGGTATCTGATGACTCTACCTGTTCAATAGTATACCAACAAACAAATTGGAGCTCATACAAGTACTAGACTGAGTTTCTAAGACAGTTGTGACGATCTTCCCTGAAAGCTTCAAGCAGTTCAATAGTTCACTCACGAAGACCAAAATCTAGACAAGATCAAGTTTAGGGCATGTCAAAGGTTGCCAGTCCAATCATGGGGAGCCCGAAATCAACCTGAAGTCCAAAGTATTCTGAAATCCATCCCAGTCAACAACAGAGTTTTGAAAACTTTGGAGGGGATTCTGTAGGCTATCTAAAAATTACTGAAGACTAAGTCTCAGACGTAGGCCTCATGCCAGACGCGAGGATCGCGTTTCAACCCAAATGCGGACCTTGAGTCCTTTGTCAAATACAGAGGTCACCTTCCCAAAACTCAGACGTGGACCTTGCAAAAGTAGAGGTCGCGTTCCAACCTCAAATGCGGACGTCATACTTCATCAACAACACCACGCGAGGATCACGTTCTGTGCCAAACGCGATAATTGTGCTACTTTTCAATACATGGACCTCAGGGTCGCGTTTCAACACGAAAATACAGGCCTGTGTAGTTTCACGTTTCAACTTCAACGCAAGCCTGTGACCTCTGCGTTTTAACATGACACGAGTCTGTGAGCTCCGCGTCTCAACATTAGAGCGAGGTCCAGGCCTAGCGTGGACATGCGTCTCTGCTGTAACTAACAACCACGAACTTGTTCAGTTATACCCAATTTTCTCTCCACATATGGGGAATAACTTTCATTATAGACAGATTTAAGGGGCTGGTTACACCCCTCCCATTATGGAGAGATTTAAAGGGTTAGTTATACCCAGAATTCTCTATAAATAGTTATGAATAGTTAAGAGAAATGGGGAGATTTTTGGAGGAGGAACCCAAGAAGCCATAGGCCAGAGGAGAAGAATCTCAAAAAAGGCACACTTGATGCTTAATACTTGAAGCTGGATAACTACAGAAAGCTGAAGCTTGAGCACAAGACTGCTGAAAGATAATACTCTTTATAAACTTGTTGAGTTCAAGTTTTATAATCTCTTTAAGATTTTAGCTATTGATTAAAGTTTTTATACTTTACCAGTATGCTTTCAATGAGAGCAAGAAGATCCAAAGATCAAGCTTTCAGTTCGGCTCGTTAACAAAGAATAAAAATCACTCTCCACCGCTACATCAAGAACCTAGCCTTAAACAAAGATAAGATCTAAATATTCTCCTCTCTTTTGTAATCGGATTGAATCCGTTGCAATTTTCATCCATTCAAAAATTTTACTTTGAATTTTTTGACGAAACATAGGCAGAATTGACAGGTTGTTATAACTACACGATCTGTACATGTTGTATTTGTTGAAATGATAGTCATTGCTGGTGCTGGCTGATGAGATTGCATGCCAGCGAATCTGCTACTATCTATAATTGCCTGGATTGAAAGAAGCATTACACCTTATGAATGTGGGGAGGATGAAGCTGCTAAAATATCGGCGAAGATCTTGGACGATCTTTTGTCAGAGCTTTAGGTTTGGAGTTGGGGCCTTTAGGTCGGGGAGGACCTCGGAATAGTAGAAGACGACTCCAGGATGGAAGGCCTTTGGGACGGAGGATGATCTCGGAAAAGTTAGACATGGCAGAGGTTGACTTGGGGAAAGTTGGATGTAGTGGATGCTAACTTCGGGAATGTTGGATGTGGCGGAGGCTCCGGATTGGACTCAAAGAGTTTAGGCCTCTCTAGGAAGGTGCTTGGTAGCTGGGACAGGAGTCACCATCTGATGAGGGTCAAATTTTGACCACTACAATTTCCTTCTTAACTCTTTTAATCGCTCTGCAAATCTTAATAACCATTCTCTTACTTCATTTTTTAAATTCTTTGATATACATTTTGCACTCAGATTATATGTTCTTCTTTCATACACTTATCTCTTTACATTTAAATAGCCTTAGAGGGGTTTAGAATTGGGGAAAAAGGATAACATCAGTGTAATATTATTTGTATCTATACACATACATGAAATACTTGTATGGATATCAAGTGTGCCTCTTGATCCAAAGAGTTTCTCCCCGAAAGAACGATCGTCTTCTTGACTATGGAGAAAACTACAGCAAGCCAGCGTGAGAACTACTTTCACTTTTCAGAGTCCATATAGAGTAGAACACTATTGTTGGAGGCTAGAGAAGAAGAGAAGTAGTTTCCAATCTCTTGTTGCATGAAGAGAAAGAGGGAGGGCTTGACCTTATATATATATATATATATATATATATATATATATATAAGAGGCCAACCCTAGTCCTAGCTGTAGTAGGAATCTCCTGAACCTCAAAAGATCTTATTCGTTGATTAGATTCAGCGATCCATATTGGACGCTCCTCTAATCCAACCCAAACTAGGAATAAGGCAGCTTTTGTTAGGCTTGGGCTTGTGTCCCCTTATGGGCCACCCCAGCCAAGTTTAGCAGTTAGTGAACCACTTCATTATCTCCTCTTTCACTACTTAGTCAAGAGGGTAAGCACATTATATCTAAATTTGTTATGTCCTTTGTCATTTCTGATCAGATACTACATGTAGCCCAGTCCTAAGTTCGCTCTTTACTTCCTTTTAGGTCAAAGGAACATTACAGAAAGGTCTGACCCAATTGATTAGTTAGGAAAACAGTCAACCTTACAAGAAAGTGAATATGCGATTATCACAAGGGAGTCTTGTGATCCTGAGGAAAAGATGCAAGTGGCAATCATGATCTTACCTCCCAACTTAGCATCCAACAAGTAGGAGTTCTTCCGAAAGGGCTGGGGGCTCAAGTATGAGATCTATTCTACTCTCTGTCTTTCATCTTATTATTGGTGGATGCTCCATAATAAAACCTCATTCTTGTCCACAACCGCATCATCTCATGTAGTTTGTTTTGTTGCCCCTTTGTACTTATTTGCTTTTGTGACTCATTGTTAACTGAGTTTTGAGGGTTTGCTCAGTTAATGATTGACTTGGCTCGGCGATTCATTGTTAATTAAGTTTTGAGAGTTTGCTTAACTAATAAGTGACTTGTCTTAAGGTGATGCATAAAAGCTTGAAGTGATATGTAAATCTTTCAACTGTTAAGACTTTCTACGTGTTGAGCTTAATTAGTTGTGCGAATGACGATGTCAAATTAGGAAGCAACATCCTTAGAATCTCTTTGATAATTTTTGTTTTTCTGATATCATCGCATTTTCTTAGAGATTGCAATAGCTCCATCAAAATACTCTGTAATAGTCTCCTCTACTCCATCTTTAATTTTTCAATTTTTTTTCAGAATCTGAAGTCCAATTTCTTCAGCTTCTTTATTCACCTTCTTTACTCCTTTCTATGATTTCTTTAGCAAATCTTGCACTATTTCTATTGTCTTTGATCTACAAATCCTTTCAAACACAACTTCATCCACTATTTAGTGTGAAAATAATGTTTTTTTTGTCTTGCTTATGAATTTTTTGAAGCCTATCAAACTTAGCAAAAAGTGAAACAGGTAGTTGACAACAATACTGTCTTGCATAGTGAAATTTGTGGCCTTAATACTTTGTTTTTTCTGTTTAGAGAAGAAGTTATAAGAGGAGAGAGATTTATGGAGGAAGAAATGAAAGTTCTATTGAAATTTATTTTTTCAGCAACTTTCTTCTCACACCGGATTGAGAGCTCATATGCTCTATTTATAACAATATGTATTCTTAAATCTTCTACTTCTATTCAAACTCTAATAATGAATTACTGCTATAAGAAAATTCTAAATAAATGTAAGCTTCCAATATAATTCTGAATAAATTTTGATTCTTATCAAATAAAAAACTCTTCAAAATAGAAACTTCAATTTCTCGTGCTACAAAGGCTCAACTATCTTTTTTAATAAAATTAAATTATCAACTGCAATAATGTACAAATTCAAATAGACAAAGGGTCTGTTTGGTTACCGTAATTGGCCGTAATTCGTAAGTCGTAATTGGTAAAGTCTTTTACAGTTGTAAATGAGTTACATGCATGTAAGTTTTACGGTGTTTGGTCAGTAATATAAAGTTGTAAGTGGGAAAGTGTATTATATTTTACGGTATTTGGTTGTCATAATGTATAAGTCATAAGTGAAAATTGACTACAAAATTAACTATTTGGTGATTTAAAAAGTTTTAATATTGTAAATAAATATTAAAAATGCTAAATATTAAAAAAATTTAATATTAAAATAAAGAAATAATACAAATTTGCATGACCACAAAATTAACTATAACTGGGCTGTAAGTGAGTGGTAATTGGGTTGTAAGTGAGTGGTAATTGGGCTGCGTAAGTCTTTTACGAATTGCGGTCCAAACAAATACCGTAATTGTAATTGGATTGTAAGTCATTTAAGAATTACGAACTTTTACGCTTTTTACAGTGAAACAAACAACCCCAAGGTACACTTTCCAAAGTCAACCCTTCTTTGCATGAGGTCATTTTCACAAAAACTATTAAGAAAAAGGCTTATATGATAGGACTCCATTAGTTTTTATCACGAGATTCTTTTTATTTTGTTACTTTAGTAAAAGTGTTGTCTAGTCTTGCACCTGAAATTTCCATAATTCGATCCCAAGCCCTTACCATCGGGCTAGGTCTCAATAGCCTTCTCATCACCCAATGTGACGAATGATATGTCATCAAGTGATAGATAGAGTATTCCCTTCGTATGAACTCTCTATCAAACAACACACATTACCACTCATTTTTTTCTTCTACAACTATCTCACACCAGAATTGAGAGGCCATATGCTCTATTTATAAAAATATATATTCTCAAATCTCCTACTTCATTCAAACTCTAATGACAAAATACTACCATAAGAAAATTCTAAATAAATATAAACTTCTACTATAATTATGCATAAACTTTGATTCTTATTAAATAAAATCTATCTAAATAGAAGCAACAATTCCTTATGCCACTTTCTTAAAACAAAATTAAATTATAAACTCCAATTATATATGGATTCGACTAGACAAAACACACTTTCCAGAGAATCAATCCTTCTTTGAGGTCCTTTTCACAAAAGCTATTTAAGAAAAGAAAAAAAAAAACCCTATGACAAGACTAAAGATATTTGAAGCATCCATTTTTATCACCAAATTCTTTTCATATTCTTTAATAAAAGTTGTAGTCCAGCCTTGCATCCGATCCCACGCCCTTACCGTCAGCCTAGGTCCAACAGCCTTCTCATCACCAACTGCGATGCGCAAGATGTAATCAAGTGATTGATAGTGTAATCCCCTTTGAACTCTCCATCAAACAACACGAGCCACCACTCATTTTGGAACACCACCACCCTTCCAAAAGAACAAGAAGTGGCAGCTGACCAAACTGTGGGCAATGGCCAAACTTTGGATAGAATGGGGAGGCAGCCGCCCACCACCCCTCCATCTGATCTCATTCAACAAAAGAAGCTTAAAGAGTAGAAACGTACGGGAATATCAACAAGAAGCTAGCATACAAGGAAGGGGAGAGAGAGGGGGAGCGTGGTGGTGGTGGTGGTGGTGGACCATGGCAAAGCACGGGAAAGACGGGCTAATTCTTATCTCGTGCGATGGCGGGACGCAAAGGGCGTGCCTTGTCGCTGGGGTCAGCATCAAAATGTACCACTCCTCGTGTTTGGAGGGGGACCAACCTAGTCCTCACCCACACCTACCCATTAATTCAGTTGTCTCGGTTTTCTTTTCGCTCCCTCTCGTGCTTTCTTTCAGCTTTGCCGGCGCCTGACACCGACACATCTAATCTAAGATCACCATCAATGGAAGAAAAAGAGAGAGAAGAAACTGGTCCAATCCCCGTGATGTTCACTGCCTGCGTGCTGTTACAAAAACTACATTTTTTTGCTGCCCTGCAAGTAACATTCGTTTGATTTGCTGCAAATTATTGCCTGCCATTTCCCGTATTTGACTAATTGTCCGAGATAAAGAAGAACTAGATGCAAAATGAGAGAAGGGGGAGATCTCTTAGATTGAATAAAAACATCGATGATGATCATTTTACAACACGCCTTTTTTTTGTTCTGCCTAAGATAATCACATATCATCCGAATCGGACCTAAGTTCTCTTTTCCAAGTGTTTGGGGGTTCACTTCCTCTCCTTCCTCCATGCCCAGAGCCTGCGAATGCCTCCTCTCTGATCCCTTACTTGTTCGTCGTCGTATTGTACACATCACAGGCCCAAGACAATGTAGTAGACCAGCGTTATGGGCAATGCAATCAGCATCCCGAATATAACCCTTCAGAATCAAACAACTTAAAAGTGAGTAAAAATGCATAGTAAATTTAGTTAACTGGTAAAAATGCAAGTGCCCACCCGTGCTCAGGATGTCAGGATGCACATTGTACTCCTTTGAGAACACGAATGGGACGATCCCTTGCGGAAGAGCAGCCTGTTTACGGTGAAGGAAACAGATTAATCCATGAGAGTTCACAGAGCAAGCAGGCAAACAAGCAGGCAAAACCATAGAATTGTGGCAGGAAGGAGATAAGGGCCGGCCGGCGAAGGAGTGTGACCTGTACGATTGCGACGTGCAAGAGGGCACCACGGAGACCGACAGCGATGGACGCAGCAGCCATGACAGCTGGACCAGCCAGGAATCTCACCGCCATTGAGAACCCTGCGACGCGATTCCCACATGCTATGATCCTCGGCTGCAATGCCATGAACAGACCTGCATAATAATGGCGTAATATAAGACATACTCAATATACGGACCCGATCTCTTTCTCTCTCTCTCAGTTTATGTCTGTGTGCGTTTTAATTGTGCTGGGCCTTGAGCAAGAAAACACCAAAGCTGAAAGGGCCACAAGGTAGTGGTGTTTACTGACCGAGGCTGAACATAGCCATGCCAAGGCCTGCGTCGGACAGTATGGAGATGGACTTGGATATAATGGCAGGCATCTGAACATGCCATCTGCAGTGCCAACAGCAGACACAAAAATTAATTAGCACATACGCATTCCTCTCCCTCTGTCTCTCTCTCTCTCTCTCTCTCTCTCTCTCTCTCTCTCTCTCTCAATACAACAAGAGTGATTGAGCTATGGTAATCTCTGCTAGTTAATTCGATGATTAGTTCTAATGGGAGAGAGTGTTTACTTGAAGGAAACTAGAGACCAGGTGAGGCCAATGAGACTGGAATATGTGTTTGGGTTCCTGATCAGCTTCCTCCACACCATGATCAGGATCAGCCTCGTCATCACGCTCGTCGGCGGCATCGCCGTCGCCCTTCCCACTTTTGTCGTCGGCTCGTGCATCTTCTCGTCGCCTCCGTCGTGGTCGCCGTCTCGGTCCATCATCCCCCTGTTGCCGAAGCTGAACTCATCTCCCTCCGCCATGTAATCGTCCCTGTTCTCCTTCACTGCAAAACAAAGAACATGAGGATCAAATTACAGACAAGTTAACAACTCTCTATAAGTACAAGAAAAATGATGTAAGGTACCTTTGCCTGGAGAGACTGCAAGTCGAACATCTTTAACAGCAGCATTGGCAGCAGGATCTGCGGCAGCGTGCAATGCATACTCCTGATTGTTCCCAAACACATCGGACACCGGCGACGCGCTGGAGCTCCATACATACATGTGGAGGTCCTTGGTCACTCCACCCTCTTCCGGCTTCAGCAGATGAGCTTGCCCATTGGCCGTCTTCCTCGCGCTGGCCACCGCCGCTTTGGGAGCAAGCGGCGGTGGGGCCGCCGGCGAGAACACGCACGGGTTCGGGGCCGGGTAGTGCGCAGTCCCTCCATTCGCCGGCATTTGGTAGTGATACCGAGGCTTTCCAGCTCCGGCGGCCGCCGGCGGATTGGCAGCGGCGGCGGCGGCCGGGGCAGCGGCGCCACCGTGCTCCTCTTCGTAGTTGGAGGGCCTCGGAGTGTTCGGGCCCCTTGGGACGCCGGCAGCCACCACTCCGAAGGCGTCGGAGGCTCCAAAATTGGAGCTGCGCCCGACCATGGAGTAGAAATCGGTGTGGTTGAAGCTGGAACCCCTCGGCGTCGGATTTCTCGAAGACTGCAGCGAGTAAATCTCGGCATTGGTGAGGTTGGAGGGTCGCGGCGTGGTAGTGGAGAACCCCTGCGACCGCCTGGAGTAGATGTCGGACCGCGAGGCGTTTGACCGCCTGACGGTGACGTGGAGCTTGCCGTCCTCCTTGATCTCCGCCTCTGTCTCAAGCATGTCACGTCGGCCATCGAGCGACATGACATCAGAGTCGACGGCGATGGAGGCGATGGAGCCCGCGGTGTCGGGAAACTGCTCGGTGATGAGGAGCTTGGCACCGCGGTACTCGAACATGAACAACATGAGCGTATACCATATGATGCACTGGAGGACGACGATCTGGACCATGAGAGAGCCGGAGAAGTCACCGTACATGCCTTTAAGCAGAGGGATGCCCATGACGAGGGTGTTTGGGAGAGTGGAGAGGGAGAAGAGGGTGATGGTCCACTCGAGGGAGCCGCGGCGGCTGAGGTTGGCCCAGGCGGTGAGGAGGGCGAGGACCATGAGCTTCTGGAGGGTGTCGGCGGCGATGAAGCGCATGTTCATGGCGTAGGGGTTGTTGGTAGAGATGAAGTGGAAGGAGAGGAGGGGGACGGCGAAGAGGGCGACGAAGCGGTTGATGCCGGAGCACTGGTCAGGGGAGAAGATCTTCCACCACTTGACGGAGCCGTAGGCCAGGATCATGGCCACGTACAGAGGGACCACCGCCGTCATCACATGGTAGAAATCAGCCAAGGTGATCATCTTTGCCTGACTGAGTTTGAGTCCTGAACTGAATTTAGAGGGAGGTGAGGAGGGACGATGAAGATGAAGATGATGTTGTTGTCGTTGTAAAGAGAGAGAGATTTGAAACAGGAGTGAGGAGGAGAGTGAGAGGATCGAGGAGCATGTGTTATGGTTTTGTTTTGTGTGGAGGGGGACAGAGTGGTGGGAAAGGGCACTGTGACTGTGAGAGAGGAGCGGAGAGAGCTTCAGTTCACCAGAATCGCTGCAACCTCTCTTCTCTTTGCTCGCAGTCTCCCACGCATGGGATAATAAAAGGATTAGTTTTCTAAAATCTAAGACTTTTTCATCTCTCAGCTCTTTGGAGGTACCCCTGTTGGCTACTGCAATTTGTTTGGGATTTGAGAGCCACTGCTTGCTGCCCTGGAGTTGTTCGAGTCGTAGTTGGCGTTGGACTTGGTTTTGTTCCAGTTCGAGGGAAGGGGAGGAGATAATTATAGAGTTAATAAAGTAGAGCAAAGCAGTGGGGATTTGTTGTTATTTTGATGGAGGGTTTTGCTTGGGACTTCACAGTCCACAAAATTTGAGAGAAGAGGACAGATGGGGATGGTGGTGGTAATGCTGATGTTGGGGCTGCTGGGGGCGGTATGGGGAGGAGAGTGACGCGTCAGGAGTTAAAGCTAATGCACACTTTATTAATCATTATCATCACTTACATTCAGAGAGAGAATTTCTCGATTCTTACTCTCAAAACCTTCAACATGTCTCCTTGCATGTGTTTCATCTCAATTTTTGCATGCAATTATTCAAAACTTGTAGTTAGTCAAAATTTCATCCGCACCTGGATGAGGACACGTGTCTAAACTTTCAAGAGTTTTTCAAGACATCTACAACTCTCAATCCATCCCCAAGCCTCCGCTACATCCAACATTCTCGGTGTTGCCCTCCATCCTGAAGACATTCTCAACCCAGAGTCTCATTCCGCCATTCCAAGGCTTTTATCACTCCAAGGCATTGATCACTCAGAAATCCTCACCTCCTTAAGGTATTCTTCCACTCCGAGACCCTCCCCGTTCCGAAGACTTCAATTCTGAGCATGAAGCTCCAACAGATAAGTCTTGATATCATCTTTGATCTCTACTGACAGTATGCAGCTTCATCCTCCCCACGTTCATAGCGTATAACGCATCCACCAGCGCGAGCAGTTATGAACAATGACGGATTTCTCAACATGCAATTCCACCAACTAGCGCCAGCGATGATGACTGTTATAACAAATCCAACACGTATAGATCATGCAGTTATAACAGTCCATCAGTTCCTCCTCTACGCCAACATCCCTGTTACGTATATACTATCCTTTTTCTCCAAGGAGAAGGAGTTCGCATCCCTAACCCCCAGAGCGCACACACTGTGTTACACTGAAATTTTTCATGTTCCAGTTCATACCACCACAGTTGCAGTTCTGTGTGCTAGTCTATACCACATTACACTAGCAGTTGCCTATGCTACTCCACCCTGAAACACACCGGCAGTTCCTCTGCTCGGTCCTCCCACCATTCCTTTCCAACTACTGATTCTCACGCTTATGGGTCTTAGGGCGACATCACACTAGTGTTTCTAACCTGAAAGGTGTCTTTTCTCTATGTGCTCTGGCAGGTCAAATCGGTAGCATCTAGTCGCTTGTGATGGAGATTCATCCACCTCAACCTAGTGAGCTTTTTCCACCACAAATTGGTGGTTTCATTGAGATTTGAGTCTCCATTAAATATTTTCCTCTCATCCAACTCAAAACCTTCCTCAAAAAGCCACTTTCGTAGCATTGATGGCCCCGAGAAAGCAAACCATCACCCCATAACAGCGCCCCTTCGAGAACAAGGACCAACAGCACCACCATGGGCACTGTCCCCCCGCCTGTTGTCGCTCGACAACATGTTATCAAGGACATTGGCTTCTCTTCACCTTAGGAGGCAGCTGCCAGGGCCCGAGCATTACCTCTATACGAAGGCCAGGTCCTCAGATGCTTGCCGACATGAGAGAGCAGATGGAGCAGTAAGCCCAATCAGATCGCGGTCGGGGTCAGGTGATTCTCGACCGTGAGAACGTCATTCACGAGCAAGACGCATCGAAACAACTCAATGACCAGCTCTAGTCATTGATTGCCACCCTACAGAGAACCCAGGGGCAGACGCAGCCAGAGAGCCAACCTAGAGTTAAAGAGACCCAGATCAATGTGCCCATCACGAACCTGAGGTAGTCCAGATCGACATCTCACCTGCGTGAGGACTACTCCGACAACAAGGCTGATTCGCCTCGTTTCCAAGCAGGACCTCAGCATGGCCAAATTCGGAGAAGGATTGAGGAGTCCCCCTACTTTCGAACCCTCGATGAGTTGATTCAAAGGTGAGTCGAGGAGGCTATATTACAACTCTGAAGCGCGCTGAAATAAACCGCTACAAAAGTCTCTGACTCTCCTCTTTCCGAAGGGATCTGGGAGTGTGAGTTTTCGATGAAGTTCACAACTCTAACCTTCGACAACTACTCTGGGACGAGCGACCCGTTAAACACATCAGGCATTTTTGGGACAAGATTGTGACCCACTCTAGCAATGACAACCTCGTGTGTCTTACCTTTTCGTCCAGCTTAAAAGGTGTGGCTTAGGATTTGTTCTACTCTTTGCCATCACATTGTCTTCACAATTTTGAGGAGGTAACCGAGGTATTCTTCACTCAGTACGTCTCCCGCCGGGAAACCAAGAAGAACAATCACCATCTTCTCTTCGTCAAAATAAGGCAGGATGACAGTATCAAGTCCTACATCAGTTACTTCCAGAGCCAATTGGCCAAAATTTCCAACTGCATTAAATTACAACTTTCATCAGTAGGTGGCAAATCTCTCACTCCTATACAAACACTTGTTGAAGCACAACATCACTCGGATGAGCAAAGTTTTATTCGGTCCCAGCTTACATTCAGTTGGAGGAGGCTATAAAGGGTTCTATCAACCACTCTCTCAAAGGTAGCAATGACGGAGAGAAGATGAACTCGCAACGCGAGACTCCGACCCATTCCAGCAACCAAAATCAAGGGCAACCCGCCTTCAAGAAGCAGGCATTCCCGATTCTCTCTGAATTCACTCCAAGCCTTCAGAGGGGAACAACACATCACCATGATGAGGCTCCCCATCAACGAGGTCTTCTGTGCCATCAAGGACCAACCGAGGGTAAGACGCTCGAAGCTGATCCAACACGGCCCTGCACTTCCCAGAGTAGAAGAGTAGTGGTCCTTCCATAAAAGCAAGGGACACAGGATCGTCCACTGTAAAAGTCTTTGGTGTTACCAGAAAGAACTTGTCTGAAAAGCCTTCCTCAAAGAGTACGTCCTTACACCCAGAGCGGCTGACAGTGCATGACAGCCAAGCGCTCTGCCTCCTAACCAACTGCAGTATGCAATCACTTAGTACAAAGTGATTGAGTGACCTAATTCCTCCTACAAAGACAAGGAAGAACCTCGCCAACAATACCCGTGTATTTCCTTTAAAGCCCGTGTATTTTATTTTAAATCATGAAATGAAAATGTGTTTTTGCTTTTAACTGTTTTCGTACCACCCCGCTAATGGGAGAGTCGCTCATCAGATTTCAAAACACTTGCACATTCCATTATGAGAGTGTCCCCCAATCGGAGACAACAATGCGAGTACCAGTCTATGGCTCCCTCTTGATTAGTCTACGGCAGTCAAAATATTCCATTGTGGGAGTATCTCTTGCTGGCGTCCCTGCCTCACTGATGGGAGTGTCCCCGTCAGAATATCTGACACTTGTATGTCCAATTGTAGGAGTGTCCCCCACTCGGAGATGGCAACGCAAGCACCGACCAACGAGCTCCCTCTTGATTAGTCTACGGGCAATCGAGACCCTCTATTGTGGGAGTGTCTCCCGCTTGGAGTCCCCACTTTACTGCAGGGATTCACCCTCTTAGATCCCTCTAATGTTTGCAGGTGTTGTGATGGAATTACCCCCATTCAGAGATAACATCGCACTGCTCACCAAGATATTCCATAACCAGTTGATCCTGTCGGAGACATAGAATCAAAATTCCGGAGAGGCCCATTCCGAAAATCAATGGTAAATGTGAACCAGGTAAGACATTATTCCAATGATATTCATTATGTTTATTGCGCTATATTTAACAAAAGCAATGCAAGATATTCTGTTACATCTCTGTATTTACGTCTCTTTCCCCCACTGATAGGAGTGTCTGTTGGCCCAAAGGCCTATCACCCTAGTTTTGATGATGATCAACTCATGAAGTTATGTTTACTAATGATCTTATGTTTAATTAGTGACAGATTCATTATCAAGATCTTAGTAGGTGCATAGCTCAACAAAGGATAAAATGTCAAGATTTGGAGCTAGCATGGTGTGATCCAAGGAGCTTTTAGATCAAGCTTGGACCAAATCAAGAAGATGAGAAGCCTTCAAGTGAAGACTTCAAGCAGATGAAGACTTGTGTCTAAGTATAAGATTTTGTTTTGTTTTAGATAAAATGTAAAGGATAGAATAGTTGGTGGATTGCTCAAGTACATATACACACACACACACTCTTGATTTAGTTGTCTTTTCATAAAAGATTTTTCAGTTTAGAAAAGACTTTCATTTTGAAAAAATACTATTTCAGTTTTTAGTATTTCTCATATACTTATCTTTTAACCAAACCAAGTTTATGCTTATTGTCAAAAACATAGATATTTCTCTTGATTGTGTAGTGGATCATATCCATACACACTATGCTTTAAAAGTATATCTTGTTTTCTATTTGATGAAGATTTGGAAAAACAGTTTTTATCATGAGCAAATATTTCCAAGTTACAAAAATAGTCCAATCTTTTATAACATGCCTTGATTTTGTGCAAGCATGTTTGTATATCAAAGTATATTGGTTAAACAATTTTTGTAGATTTTTAAGTATTTTATGGGATTTTATTTGAGCCAAAAAGACTAACTTTAAATCCCAGAAAATTGTTTCAGGCTTCGGATAAGTCGACTTACTACCTTTATAGTCGACTAATACTGGAGTCGGCCGACCGGACCGGTCGACCGACGTGCACAGATGTGCACGCCTTTGTGCACTGGAGGACGGCCGACCGTACGGGTCGACCGCTCCAGAGAGCAGAGCTCTCTGGAAAGTTCGGCCGACCGTACGGGTCGACCGACAGAGAGTTCGACTCTCAGCTCCAGTGGCTCGGTCGACCCGGGCAGTCGACCGTGGCTCCAACGGTCTGATTTCTGACCGTTGACGGTCGACCGACCCGGTCGACCGGCAGGCCTGACAGACCCCAATGGCTAGTTTTTGACAGCCTATAAATTTGGGGGTTTGGTCATTGTTTTGAGCCAAGATTTTGGAGACTCTTAGAGCCAGTTTTTCCCATTCATTCCAGAAGTTTTTCTCCAAAAAATAGAGAGCAAATATTTTCTATCTAAAGGGAAGATTTTATCAAGAGTGTTAAAGTGATTCTTTGAGTTTTCCTCCACCATTCTCATCCTTATTTTTCTCACACAAACACTTGAGCTTTCCATTGCTATATCTACCTATAGGAGTGTTGTAGTGAGATTGTTTTTAGGTGATCAAAGTGTTGTGATCACCAAAGACTTCATTTGTTACTTTGAGGAGACGGACGTGTGTGTCCGCGTTGTTTCGAGTTCGGGTGCGAACTCCGTGTTTGAGGTGCGGTCTCGGCGAGCCGGTGGGCTTGCGTGTGTACGGGACTAGGGAGTCCGAGGGCTTGTAGGTGTTGCGGCACCGAGGAGAGATCCATTGAGATCTTGCATAGTGGAAATCCTTCGTGTGTCGAAAGCGGAGATGTAGAGAAAGTGTGCTCGAACCTCGAAACAAACCCTTTGTGTTTGCGATTGCCTTTTCTCTCTCTCTCTCTCTCTCTCTCTCTCTCTCTCTCTTTGTCTCTTGTTATATCTTGCATTACTTATCTTGTCTTTACCTTTATATGCATGATATATTCCTTGTGCTCATATTGATATACTTGTGTAGGATTGTTGCTAACACTTGTATTCAACCAAGAGAGCCAACGCGGCACCTCAACCCATTCAAGGGGAATCTAGAGGAGTTTGTCCAGAGCCCTTCACGGGGAATTCGGCAACACTCTTTGGTTATACGTGGTGTTTAGTGTAAAGTTTTTATTAGGTCATAATTATTTTTAGCTTCCGCATTATTTGCATCATTTGGCTTTAAGTGACCTTTAGATTAGCCATCACCTATTCACCCCCCCTCTAGGTGAACCTTCAATTGGTATCAGAGCTTGGTACTCTGATTTGGTCTAACAACCTAGAGTTAAAGATCCTCATTTTTAGGCTAATCACAATATTTTTGTACACACACCATGGACTTCATGTCACCACCCATGTTTGATATTGTTAACATCCATATATGGAAGGTGAAGATGTCCTTGTACCTCAAAGTCCTAGGTTATCATGTTTATCTTGCCATCACTAATAATGATTATTATTATATGGTAAGAATTTTGAGGCTAACTCAAAAGCCCTTAATGCTTTAAAGTCTACCCTAGATGATGTTTATTTATCTAGAGTTTCTAATGTTGAATCGGCTTTTGTAGCTTGGAACATCATCACCTCCCTTGGCGAAAAGGATCTATATTATGCCGGGAGTGATTCGAACGTTGGAAGCGACACCTCCAACGTGTGCTATATGGTCCAAGGGGATAACCCCTTGAGGTAAACTCCGAATCCGATGATGAAGACATGTCATATGATGAGCTTACTACCTTTTGTCAACTTGTGCTTGAAAAATATGACATGCTTAAAAAGAAAAATAAAAATTTGAAAAAGAACATTGCTTGCATGCATATAGAACAAGATTCATTTAAATCTAACATTGCATGTTTAGAAAAAGATTACAAAAATTTGAAAAAGAATTTTGATGCCATGCTTAATGAAAAAGATTCATTAGAAAATAAAATGGCATGCTTAGAAAAAGAAAATAAAGATTTAAAAAATGAGAATGTTTCCTTGCTTGCAAAATTGAATGATTTATGTGAAGGAAACACTATTTTGAAATAAAGTTGATTTGGTGGAAAAACAAAAAGAAGTTGTTTTTCAAGAAAACAAGTCTTTGAAAAGAAAAATTGTGAAAAGAAAAGGATTTTGTTTCACAAAAGAAAAAGAAAAATGATTCTTTATCTCATCATGCTTTCATGCCACCACTAATGAGATTAAAGATTTGAAAAATAAAATGGATGGTTTGAGTTCATCTTTGAACTCTTGTGCTTTTAATCATTCTAGGTTGGAGTCAATGTTTTCAAAGAAACAAACTCCACACATTCATGCACATCATAACCATGCATTTGCTTATGTTACACAACATAATCACACTCCTACACATAAGCATACTAAGGTGTACGTATGTACACATTGTCGCCGCAAAGGCCATTTAGCAAAATTTTGTTATGATAGGTTAGATCATCTTAATTTTGCTAATAAAAGATTTGGGTTCCTTACAAGACTAACCCCAAGGACCCAAGAAAATATGGGTACCAAAACCCCACCATTTGCTTTTGATGTAGGTGAGGGCTCTCATAAAACGTGAGAGGATCGGTGCCTTAGTAGTGGATGCACTTGGACATGATGGACATACTTTTGGGATGCATCACTATCAAGGAGCTTTGGTGGAAAGACCACCATTTTTGGAGCTTTGGAGTTGGTATCAATCTCTAAACTCCTACTTTTTATGTTCATGCTTGTTCATTTATAATATTCATAGCATGTTCATGTTTTATGATTTGTGTGCTTCATGTGGTATTTACATGCTTAGATGTAGAATGTGTCAAACTTGCATTTATACATATATGAATAGTGAACTACAATTGACTCATATATATTTGAACTTCATGCTCATTTGTATCCACTATATGCATATGTATAGACTAGTTTTGATGATTCTCTTTTATACATGTTTTGCCTATTTTATGCTTTACTTCATGTATATGTATTTTTAATTCAAATCTAATAAATATACATGTATACCCGTGAGTCTCTTGCTTTCATGCAAATACATTTAATAGACTCTTTTATATTTAGGATATGTATGTGTATTATTAGGATTGGATAAATCATACATATACCTTGAAGTTTATTTTAAGATGAAAAATAAAAAAAAAATTCATGATTATTTTTAATAAAAAAAATGTCATGTCTTGTCTAAAAATGAGATTCATGTTTGATTGAGCTTCAATGTCTATTTTCATGAATATGCTATTTACATAACCTTTGAACACTCATTTTTTACTTTTCAAGATAATTTTGAGCTTTATGGACTATGAGTAATTGAACTTTTATGTATTTAGTATGATTCATGAAATACATATGCTTTGATTTCATGTTTTTGAAGGATCTTTAACTAGTTTTTCAAAAATATTTTAACTAGTTAATTTCATTTGGTAGAGTTTTTTCAAACAAAGCTTATTTTTCAAATCTATTTTTGAAAACCCCTACCATTCATGGGAGGATGGATGGGCGATTATGCCTTGTATGCTTCATTGAAAATCTTCTATCTTGAGCATATGAAGGGTGGTAGGTTATGAGTTATACACTTGATCTTATTGTTATGTCAATTGGTATCATTGAATCGTTTCAATTGGTATCAATATGAACTTATTTTGTATATACTCATATTTTGTTTCTTATATATGTATGTATCAATTTCACTTGATATACTCATTTCTCATACATATATATGATTTTCATGTGCTTAACTTTCAATTGGTTCACATTTTTTAAAGCACAAAAGTTTATGATGAAAAATAAAAATTTTGGATCATTATGTTTACCATTGATATCAAAATGCTTCAACTTCATATTTGTTAAAATTCAATTGGTATCAATATGTTTTACAATAATGATTATTTTCAATTTGGTATCTTAAAAATTTGTTTGTTTTACAAAAGCTCTGATACCTCTAAAAAATTTTGTTTAAGAAAAATTAGAAACTTAAAATTGTTTTGATATGTATTACCTATATGCAAGGAGAGCTTACATCTCTTCTATATATAGATTCATGTTGAGTATATTATAAATTGAGGAGCTTGACAACTCTTCTTTATATGATATACGTGTGTAGGGGGAGCTTCACATCTCCTCTTATGCATTACATAATATGTGTTATGTGAGTTAGGGCTTGTCATCCCTTCTTCATGTAATGCATATGTGTAGGGAAGCTAACTTAGTGTCTTCCTCTTCATGAATGTATATCGCATATAAATCTTTATTGATTGATTTGTATTACCCCTTCTT
This sequence comes from Agave tequilana, assembly GCA_038442645.1. Classification (NCBI taxonomy): domain Eukaryota; kingdom Viridiplantae; phylum Streptophyta; class Magnoliopsida; order Asparagales; family Asparagaceae; genus Agave; species Agave tequilana. Next base: position 18,633 of record JAVJIF010006991.1, on the reverse strand, counting down.
GATCTCTTTGTTTTTGACAAAAAGGGGGAGAAATTTGTTTCATTTGTTTTTTCTTTGAACCCTTTGTTGATGAGTGACAAAAAGGGGGAGAAGTATTTGAGTTTATATGCATGTTTTCATTGCTTAAGGGGAGAAGTATTTGTCTTCCTTGTTATTATGCATATATGTTTTGTTTTGCAAATAGGGAAAAAGATTTATTTTGTTTATCTCCATTCATTTGCATACATGTTTATGAGCTTTATTGCATATATTTATTATTTATGTTTATGCATGAGTTAAGGGGGAGCTTCTTTGAAGCTTTACTTTAATCCATGCATATATAACTTCATGAGTTTTGTCATCATCAAAAAGGGAGAGATTGTTGGCCCAAAGGTCTATCACCCTAGTTTTGATGATGATCAACTCATGAAGTTATGTTTACTAATGATCTTGTGTTTAATTAGTGACAGATTCATTATCAAGATCTTAGTAGGTGCATAACTCAATAAAGGATAAAATGTCAAGATTTGGAGATAGCACGGTGTGATCCAAGGAGCTTTTGGATCAAGCTTGGACCAAGTCAAGAAGATGAGAAGCCTTCAAGTGAAGACTTCAAGAAGATGAAGACTTGTGTCTAGGTATAAGATTTTGTTTTTGTTTTAGATAAAATGTAAAGGATAGAATAGTTGGTGGATTGCTCAAGTACATATACACACACACACTCTTGATTTAGTTGTCTTTTCATAAAAGATTTTTCAGTTTAGAAAAGACTTTCATTTTGAAAAAAATACTATTTCGGTTTTTGGTATTTCTCATATACTTATCTTTTAACCAACCAAGTTTATGCTTATTGTCAAAAACATAGATATTTCTCTTGATTGTGTAGTGGATCATATCCATACACACTATGCTTTAAAAGTATATCTTGTTTTTGTATTTTATGAAGATTTGGAAAAACAGTTTTTATCATGAGCAAAATATTTCCAAGTTACAAAAATAGTCCAATCTTTTATAACATGCCTTGATTTTTGTGCAAGCATGTTTGTATATCAAAGTATATTGGTTAAACTATTTTTGTAGATTTTTAAGTATTTTATGGGATTTTATTTGAGCCAAAAGACTAACTTTTAAATCCAGAAACTGTTTCAGGCTTCGGATAAGTCGACTTACTACCTTTATAGTCGACTAATACTGGAGTCGGCCGACCGGACCGGTCGACCGACGTGCACAGATGTGCACGCCTTTGTGCACTGGAGGACGGCCGACCATACGGGTCGACCGCTCCAGAGAGCAGAGCTCTCTGGAAAGTTCGGCCGACCGTACGGGTCGACCGACAGAGAGTTCGACTCTCAGCTCTAGTGGCTCGGTCGACCCGGGCGGTCGACCGTGGCTCCAACGGTCTGATTTCTGACCGTTAGCAGTCGACCGGCAGGCCTGACAGACCCCAACGGCTAGTTTTTGACAGCCTATAAATTTGGGAGTTTGGTCATTGTTTTGAGCCAAGATTTGGAGACTCTTAGAGCCAGTTTTTCCCATTCATTCCAGAAGTTTTTCTCCACAAAATAGAGAGCAAATATTTTCTATCTAAAGGGAAGATTTTATCAAGAGTGTTTAAAGTGATTCTTTGAGTTTTCCTCCACCACTCTCATCCTTGTTTTTCTCACACAAACACCTGAGCTTTCCATTGCTATATCTACTATAGGAGTGTTGTAGTGAGATTGTTTTTAGGTGATCAAAGTGTTGTGATCACCAAAGACTTCATTTGTTACTTAGAGGAGGTGGACGTGTGTGTCCGCGTTGTTTCGAGTTCGGGTGCGAACTCCGTGTTTGAGGTGCGTCTCGGCGAGCGGTGGGCTTGCGTGTGTACGGGACTAGGGAGTCCGAGGGCTTGTAGGTGTTGCGGCACCGAGGAGAGATCCATTGGGATCTTGCATAGTGGAAATCCTTTGTGTGTCGAAGGCGGGGATGTAGAGCAAGTGTGCTCGAACCTCGAAACAAACCCTTTGTGTTTGCGATTGCCTTTTCTCTCTCTCTCTCTCTCTCTCTTGTCTCTTGTTATATCTTGCATTACTTATCTTGTCTTTATCTTTATATGCATGATATATTCCTTGTGCTCATATTGATATACTTGCGTAGGATTGTTGCTAACACTTGTATTCAACCAAGAGAACCAACGCGGCACCTCAACCCATTCAAGGGAATCTAGAGGAGTTTGTCCAGAGCCCTTCACGGGGAATTCGGCAACACTCTTTGGTTATACGTGGTGTTTAGTGTAAAAGTTTTTATTAGGTCATAATTGTTTTTAGCTTCCGCATTATTTGCATCATTTGGCTTTAAGTGACCTTTAGATTAGCCATCACCTATTCACCCCCCCTCTAGGTGAACCTTCAGTGTCCCCCATCAGAGTTCTTAATTTGTACGTCCTGCTATAGGAGTGTCCCCCACTCAGAGACGGGAACACAAGTACCAAGCTACAGGCTTCCTCTCAGTTAGCATACAGAAACCCTCAGTGTGGGAGTGTCCCACATTCGGAGTCCCTACTCTGTTGCAGAGATTTTTCACGCTCAGAGCCCTACCAAGTTTCCGTTCCACTGATGGGTTTATCGCCACTCGGAGATGACTGTGAAACCTAACTCCATTGTTTGGATCTCCCCCACTCGGAGTCCAAAGTTTGCAGATATCGTTGATGGGATTACTTCCACTCAGAAAATAACAGCGCAAACTCACCAACACCCCAATGCGACCTGTAACGGTCCCAGTCTATTTTTCCGTTAAACGTGGGGCCCATCAACATACATTACTTCAATTTCGGCTAGCGTGAGCCTACTTAAAACTTCACAACTTTTCACGCAAAATATATATAACATCGACTTGATATCATCTATATCAAGTTTCCAAACATTGCTTCAACAATCCGGTATGAAAAATATAAGCCTACGCATTTCTACTTCATAAGCTCCATATCATTAACAAGATTCAAGCCAAGCACCTAATAACACAAACATTACAGTATATTACAAAAGTTCATAGCAAGCATTAACATAGAAAGTTTTATATAGTGTTCCTTAAACAATATGCACATAAGATGGAACATACCAAAAGGTGAAAATGATCTCCCGCTGCCACCTATCCCGTATTTTGGCGTTAGGCGGGTCCTTTTCCGTTATCCAAACGTGAATGTGATTATATAACAGGGTGAGCTCAACAGCTCAGTGAGTAAAACAACAAATATAAGTATGACAATCATTTATGTCTATTGGAATTTATTATTAAGATAACAATCGTAATTTATAATATTTTTATATATTTTTAGATATTTGTCGAAAGTCTTGATCACACATAGTGATTGGTCTTATTAGTCGACTTATCCCATCCTATAGTCGACTAATCCTGTTACTAGTCGACTTATCTTAAAACTATAGTCGACTAATCCTTGTTCAAATAGATGTCCACTCTCTGTTGGCCGATTGAAATCGAGACTAGTCGACTACCCGTTCCAATATAGTCGACTACTACAGTAACTAGTTGACTTATCACACGTCTACAGTCGACTATGTCCTGACCAAAAAGGATATCCACTCTCTGTTTGCTGACTGTAATTAATATTAATCCACTACCCTATCTTATATAGTCGACTAATGGTGGTTTTTAAAGACTCGCTTACCTGCATCACACCTCTGTAGTCGACTTGACCCATGGGCTAGTGACTAATCTAGTTGGAATTACTATACAAGTCGACTCATCACAGAGTCTGGTTGTTAAAGAATTTTTATACTTTTAACATGCATTTTCCATCTTAACCATATAAAGAATAAAACAAATTTCAGTTTTATCATTTACACCCTTATTAAAAATGAAGTTGGACTCCCCTTCGATCACCTCCGGTTAAACCCGGTCTCTTCCTCTAATACGTTAATTAACGTAATAATCTCCCTTTCGATCACCTCCGGTCCAACCCGGTCCCTTCCTCCTATACGTTATTCAACGTAATATTCTCCCCTTCGGTCACCTCTGGTTCAACCCGGTCCCTTCCTCCAATACGTTAGAGTAATAACTTTCATGCAATAACAGCATGCAAGGGTTCATAAAGTAATTTCAACATAAATAATTTTCATAATTTGTAGACATTATGCCAACATTATGGAAGTCATTAACATGTATAAGTAACAACTTGCTAAATTAACAACGTGTGAGCCTTTTCAAGGTAACCAACACATTATATCAACTTAATTTATGTGTAACCGTATATGTGTATAAAATCAAGTATTACGTTTATTCATAAAACTATTTCTTCTTAAAAGGCATGTGTTTGACTACCGTGTATATACACAATAAAGTTATCAATCAGCATACATGGAAATAGGTACAACATGTTTATCATAAGATTGTCTATAATGCACACTTAAGGTCTAGAAACCATAAACATGTATTATCATTCATATTCACATCCATTTATAACTTAGAATTTTTCACTTTACATTAACTTGACAACCACCCACTATAAATTTGGAGTTTGGATGTTTTACTCACCCTTGAAGAGACTACACCCAATTATCAAGCTTAGTTACCGGCTATATTAGAGTCTACAAAATCTTAACAACATCATTGGCAGTTTATAATTGGAAGAGTATAAGAGTGGTGTAGTAGGCCTAAGATTACTTATCTTCTTCAACCAAAATCGCCCTCCTATCTTGCTAACCTAGGTCAATCTTGTCTTCAAGAATTATCCCTCTAAGGTGATGTTAGATCACCACTTCTTCATGCTCTAATAGGTCTTGGGAGGAGATAATATAGGTAAAGGAAGGCTTTTTAGCATAAAGGAAGGAAAGGAAGAAGAGTGAGTGAATGAGAGAGAGAGAGAGAGTGAGTGAGTAGTGAATAGAAAATAGAGAGGAAACAAATTAGGCTGCTGCTGTTTCTTAGCTGGCTGCAAAAGAGGAGGGTAGAGAAAATTTTTAGAGTTGGAAATGAGAAGAGAGAGTGTGTTGCCAAATGAGAATTTTTCTTCCCATTTTTACTCTTATATACCTCACTTCCTACAATAAGATCATGTCAAGTGCCCCCCTAAAATCATTTATCTACATCACTACCTTACTCCTATAGGTAAGGCTCCATACTGCCCCCTTCATGATGCATATGTACCCAACAAGTATGGTGGGAAGTATGGTAGGAAAAAGTCAATGGTGCATGTGCATATGTGCACCTACATACATTTATACTAGTATGTATATATGGTATAAGGTTTTAATGTAAATATCTCACATGGATTCTTGTCCCCACATTATTTCTCTAAGGCACCCAAGTGTATTAATTGGTGATCAATTAAGACAAGTGTTACAACTCTACCCTCTTTAGGATGTTTCGTCCTCGAAACTCAACGTACCTTGGAATAAATGTGAATAGTTCTTCTGCATCTCATCTTCCAGCTCCCAAGTTGCTTCTTCTATATGTTGATTCCTCCATAAAAGCTTGACCAAGGAAATAATTTTTCTTCTCAATTGTTTCTCCTTGCGATCTAAGATTTGCACTGGTGCTTCCGTGTATGACATGTTTTTTTGTATTTGAAGAGGTCCATAGGAGATTATATGATCAGGATCAGGTATGTACTTCCTTAACTGAGAGACATGAAAGACATTATGCATTCTCTCCAGAACAGGGGTAAGGCTAAACGATAAGCAACCGGTCCAATTCTATCCAATATTTCAAATGATCCAACATATTTAGGAGCTAATTTGTTCTTATTGCCGGCGCGTCTCACTCCCTTCATTGGAGATACCTTCAGGAAAATTTTATCCCCTACCTCAAATTTCAGTTGTCTGTAGCGATTATCTGCATAAGCTTTCTGCTTGCTCTAAGCTGCCTTCATCTTTTCCTTAATTAACTTAATATTATCAGTGGCTTCTTAAATTATGTTAGGGCTGAATATCCTTCTATCTCCAATTTCCTCCCAACAGATCGGTGATCTACATTTCTACCATATAATGCTTCAAACGGAGGCATGCCAATGGTGGACTGATAACTATTATTATAAGCAAACTCCACTAAAGATAAATAGTTGTCCCAACTTCCCCCAAAATCTAATACACAAGTTTTCAGCATATCTTCCAACATTTGGATAGTCCTCTCTGACTGTCCATCTGTTTGGGGGTGTTCCGCTGTACGGGGCTGCAACTTAGTGCCCAAAGTTTCGGATAGGCTTCTCCAAAATCTTGATTGAAATCTAGGATCCCGATCTGATACAATGGACTCAGGCACTCCATGCAGTTTAACTATTTCTCAGATATATACTTGAGCCAGTCTCTCTATAGAATAATTGATCCGGATGGGTAGAAAATGGGCTGATTTAGTAAGTCTATCTACCACTATCCAGACTGTATCTAACTCTTGAGATGTCCGAGGAAGTCCAGTAACGAAATCTATGGCAATGTGACACCATTTCCATTCAGGAATTGGTAATGGTACCAGCAATCCTGGGGGCTTCTTATGTTCTGCTTTCACTTGCTGACATACTAAGCATTTGTGAACAAAACTGAAAATATTCATTTTCATTCCATCCTACCAGAAGTTATGACGCAGATCCTGATATATTTTTGTGCAAATCGGATGAGCTGTATACGGGGTACAATGAGCGTCCTTCATTATTTCTTCTTTTATCTCTGCCACATCATGCACACATAATCTGTGTCTGAATCTCAGTACATTATCTTCAATTTTAAACCCTTGAGTTCTCCTTCTAGTACATTCTTCATAATTTTCCTTATTTGAGCATCTCTTTATTGGGCCTCTTTGATTTTGTCATATACATCAAATTAAATACTTACTTGATTTAATTGATTTCTAGCATTGGAAGGACCAATGACTCGCACCTCTACTTGCATTTCTTCTAGATCTTTTAATAATCTTGTTTGGCGAGTTATAAGGGCGGTCACTGCTCCTCCTGATTTTCGGCTCAAGGCATCAGCCACCACATTGGCCTTTCCAGGGTTGTAGTAGATAAAATATCATAATCTTTCATTAGTTCTACCCATCTCCTCTGCCGCATATTCAGTTCTTTTATGTGAAAATATACTTCAAACTTTTATGGTCAATAAAAATTTCAGAAGACACTCCATACAAATAATGTCGCCAGATTTTCAAGGCAAAAATCACAGCGGGTAATTCCAAATCATGAGTAGGGTATTTTCTTTCATGAATTCTCAATTGTCGCGACGCATAGGCAATAACTCTCCCATATTGCATTAACACACATCCCAGTCCCAATTTTGATACATCACTATAGATGGCAAATCCTTCAGTTCCTAAAATTATAATTAGAACAGGAGCAGATGTTAGCTTTGTTTTAACTTCAAGGAAACTCTTATCTTGTTCTTCTCCCCATACAAACTTCTTATTCTTCTAGTTAATTATGTCAATGGTGTCACAATTTGAGAGAATTCTCCTACAAATCTTCTGTAGTATCCAGCTAATCCCAAGGAACTTCGAACTTCAGTAACAGTCGTAGGTCTAGGCCAGTCTTTGATTGCCTCAATCTTCATCGGATCTACTGCTATTCCCTCCTTGGATATAATATGGCCAAAAAACCCTACTTGTTCCAACCAAATTCATATTTTTAATTTAGCATAAAGTCGCTTCTCCCTCAAGATTTGGAAGATAGTTTTAAGATGATTTTTATAATCTTCCATATTCTTTGAATAGATCAAATATCATTGATGAACACCACCACAAACTGGTCAAGATATGGTTGGAACATTTGATTCATCAGGTCCATAAATGCTGCTGGGGCATTAGTGAGTCCAAAGGCATGATTAGGAATTTAAAATGTCCGTATCTTGTTCTAAAAGCTAATTTAGACACATCTTCTGGCTTGACCTTTAACTGATGATATCTTAACCGAAGGTCTATTTTAGAAAATACACAAGACCCTTGTAGTTGATTAAATAAGTTATCAATTCGAGGAAGCGGGTACCTATTTTTAATAGTGACCTTACTCAACTCCCGATAGTTGACACAAAATCTCATACTTCCATCCTTCTTCTTAACAAATAATACTGGTGCTCCCAGGGCGATACGCTCGGTCGGATAAAACCTTTATCTAGCAATTCCTGTACTTGAGTTTTAAGTTCTTTCATTTTTGCGGGGGCCATACGATATGGTGCTTTCAAGATTGGGGCAGTACCTGGCATCATATCTATTTCAAATTCTACATCTCAATCTGGGGGCAGACCTGGTAAATCTTCTGGGAATACATCCGGAAACTCATTTATAGTCTCAATTTTGATATCAATTCTATTTGTGTCCAAAACTAAAGCCAAAAATTCCTAACATCCCTGCCTCATTAACTTGGTGGCTTTGATGGCCGATATGTAGGGTATATCATGACTAACTTTCATTCCTTCAAAAAAACTCTGGAACTCCTTCCATTTTAAAGATGATCCTCTTCCGATTACAATCCATATGTGCGCCACAGGCGGACAACCAATCCATTCCTAATATTGCGTCAAACTCCATCTCGCCCAGCTTAATCAAATCAATATATGTTTCCATCTCCCCAATCATCACTTTACAGTTCACATATTTAGTGCTAGCTATTATCTTTACCCTAATGGGTGTGGATACAACCAACTGAAATCCTAGGGGTGCTGATGTTTGATGTAATTTATAAGCAAAAGCACTAGATATGAATAAGTAGCTCCAGGATCAAATAATGCATGAGCAATATGTCCTGATATGGAGATCATACCTTCTACTACTGCATTTGAGGCCATCGCTTCTCGATGGGTCAACGCAAAAGTTCTTCCTTGAGCTCGTAGCTGTTATACAGATGATTGAGTTGCAGCAAGTCGCGGAGTATTACTGGGCTGCCTAAAATTACTGGCTGGTCCCCGGGGAGGGTTTATTCTCATGATTGACCTCCCACTTGCTCCACTCGGTCCTTGGCTTCCATGCTTCATTGGGTAATTTTTCTTTAGATGCCCAATTCCCCTACAATTATAACAAGTTCTTTCTTGAATGTAGTTTTCAAAATGGTTCATCTTACACTTCTGACACCAAGAAGCCTCTGAGATTCTAGGGTGGGACGCAGAGGTAGTCTGTGCTTTCTAAAAAGTGTCTATGTTCCTCAACCATGATCCTCTGCCTCTGGCCCATCCTCCTCTTTAAAGAGTGGCATTAAGCCCAAATCTTTTACTACTGGTAGATCCCGGTGCCACTGATACTGATGGTCCTTGATATCGGGGACGCTTTGAGCTGAGTAATTCCTTCGCCCAGTGTTCTTGACTTTCTTGTATATCCATTTCTACCTCCAAGGCTTTGTCCACAGCTTGGAGATAATTCCTTAGTTGTAGAGGAATCAATCTGCCTCGAATTTCTGGTTTCAATCCCTTCACGAACCTTTTAGTCCTTTCCGCCTCACCCTTCACTAAGACATCAGCATACCTGGACAATTGGGTAAACCTCTAGTCGTATTGGGACACATTCATCTGACCTTGTCGCAATTCTAGAAATTCTGATGCCATCTTATCCCTGGCCATCTCTGGAATATACTTTTCAGTGAATTTATTCACTAAAAATTTCCAGGTGATTAGTTCCCTTGTGCTTTTCATACTATCTTTTACCGCCCTCCACCAGTATTCTGCTTCCTTTTGAAACATGAAGGAAGAGAAGGATACTCTCTACTCATCAGTGCAATTCATTGTATCCAGAATCTTTTCTATCTGGAGAAGCCATCCTTCAGCTTGTAAGAGATCCACCTCCCCTACAAAAACTGGTGGTTTCATCTTTTGGAATTGTTCTAATGCTTGGTGGGAATTATTATCATTAGCTCTTGTCATTAACTAGGTGAGCCACTCTGACATAACCCCTGGAGTTCCACGACCTCCTCCTATCTATACTTCTGAATCTTCATTACTGTCTATGGGGTGTGCACTCCCCGTCATACTATAGTGTGACACATCGAACGATAATGGCTCATCGGGTGGCAGTTGATTTAGATCCATGCGTCCTTCCTATAAGATGAGGACGTCTAGTCAACATACTTCACATATAAGAAAACAATTTAGATATAATTCTTAGTTTCATGCAATTACTTTAGTACAACATTCATTATCACTTGCAAACAAGCAACTTGCTATATATATTTATATACATCCCAAAACAAATACAAGGATATTACACTGATATATCTACCTTTTTTTTTGGATACCGAACTAAACCCATATGAATGCATATAAGATGTGCCAGGGCATATACAACAAAACTCTTAAGATATCAATTAACTAACACACTAGACTTATACACATATATACATATCAAAAGTAATTGCTCATAGATCATCCCTCATTGGGTAGAGTCTCTCCACTCGAGTTCCCATTAGTACTGCTGCTATCCTCGCTATCATCCATGCCTTCCTCAGAGTCTTCCCCTGGTAATTCGTCTCCTTCGCAACACTAGTCGTCCAGATCATCATATAAATCCATGTCATCTTCCATTTTTCATCCCAAAAGAGACATCCATAAGTAAATCCTCTTCGGTTCTCTTCCTTAATGCACTCGTATTCCCCGTGTCTCCTTCCTCAAGTGAATCCCCACCAAACTCTTCGTATCAACGATGGTCAAATCAGGCTCATTTGATGCCTGAGACTCAACCTCCTCATGGTCTATGTGGTCTGGGGCTAAAAATATGACCTCTGGGTCGGTCTCATCACACTCATAACGTCAATCCATGGAACCTGCCATCTAACTCGCGCTCGAACTATCCGAGCTGGAGACCAGCCAGATTTATCAGAGTCCCCTATCTACATATAAATAAGGAGTCATATCAATCTCAACCCATATAAATAGTCTCTAAATACTGCTAATTCATACAACAAGAAGAAAGCAATATATATACACACACACTTACACTTACACTTAGTCTTTCAATTCATTTGTTCCGTTTACTGTATTCTATCCGTAAGTTTTATGTTTCAGAATAACTTAGATTCAATAGATAATTCAACGTATTCCCTCATCCTAATGTTCTATACCACTAGTAACTGTTTCTGAGAGCCCCCACTCTCAGTCAACTCACCCGAATCGGGACGTGCGGGCACCCCGATTATGATGCGAGGAAATAATTAATTACCGCTTGACTCACGGTTAATCTGTCACATAAAACCCACTACCGTATTATAATCACTTAAGGTCGATCATATAAGCAATATGCGCTCATACATACACAATAAGCCTAACAATTCTGTTGCCTCCTATTTCCGACTTAACCTTCTCTTTCTACCCATAACCCTTTTCTCTGATACCAATTATAACGGTCCAAGTCTATTTTTCCTTTAAATGTAGGGCCTATCAACATACAATACTTCAATTTCGGCTAGCGTCAGCCTACGTAAGGCTTCACAACTTTTCACGCAAAATATATATAACATCGGCATGATATCATCTATATCAAGTTTTCAAACATTGCTTCAACAACCCAGCATGGAAAACATAAGCCTACGCATTTCTACTCCATAAGTCCATATTATTAACAAGATTCAAGTCAAGCACCTAATAACACAAGCATTACAGTATATTACAAAAGTTCATGGCAAGTATCAACATAGAAAGTTTTACATAGTGTTCCTTAAACAATATGCACATAAGATGGAACATGCCAAATGGTGAAAATGATCTCCCCCTGCCACCTATCTCGTATTTTAGCGTTAGGCGGGTCCTTTGCTTTTATCCAAACCTGAATGTAATTAATATAACAGGGTGACCTCAACAGCTCAGTGAGTAAAACAACAAATATAAGTATGACAATTATTTATGTCTATTGGAATTTATTATTAAGATAACAATCATAATTTGTAATATTTTTGTATATTTTTAGATATTTGTCGAAAGTCTTGATCACACATAGTGATTGGTCTTATTAGTTAACTTATCCCTTCCTATAGTCGACTAATCTTGTTACTAGTAGACTTATCTTAAAACTATAGTCGACTAATCCCTGTTCAAATAGATGTCCACTCTCTATTGGCGGACTGAAATCGAGACTAGTCGACTACCCGTTCCTCTATAGTCGACTAGTACAGTAACTAGTCGACTTACACACGTCTACAGTCAACTATGTCCTGACCAAAAAGGATATCCACTCTCTGTTTGCTGACTGTAATCAATATTAGTCGACTACCCTATCTTATATAATCGACTAATGGTGGTTTCCAAAGACTCGCTTACCTGCATCACACCTCTGTAGTCGACTTGACCCATGGGCTAGTCGACTAATATAGTTGGAATTGCTATACAAGTCGACTCATCACGGAGTCTGGTTGTTAAAGAAATTTTTATACTTTTAACATGCATTTTCCATCTTAACCATATAAAGAATAAAATAAATTTCAGTTTTATTATTTACACCCTTGTTAAACATAAAGTTGGACTCCTCTTCGGTGACCTCCGGTTAAACCGGTCTCTTCCTCCAATACGTTAATCAACGTAATAATCTCCCCTTTGATCACCTCCAATTCAACCCGGTCCCTTCCTCTTATACGTTATTCAACGTAATATTCTCCCCTTCAGTCACCTCCGGTTCAACCCGGTCCCTTCCTCCAATACGTTAGAGTAATAACTTTCATGCAATAACAACATGCAAGGGTTCATAAAGCAATTTCAACATAATAATTTTCATAATTTGTAGACATTATGCCAACATTATGAAAGTCATTAACATGTTTAAGTAAAAACTTGCTAAATTAACAACATGCGATCCTTTTCAGGGTAACCAACACATTATATCATCTTAATTTATGCGTAACCGTATATGTACATAAAATCAAGTATTACGTTTATTCATAAAACTATTTCTTCTTAAAAGGCATGTGTTTGACTACCATGTATACACACAATAAAGTTATCAATCAATCATGCATACATGAAAATAGCTAACATGTTTACCATAAGATTGTCTATAATGCACACTTAAGTTCTAAAAGCATAAACATGTATTATCATTCATATTCACATCCACTTATAACTTAGAATTTTTCACTTTACATCAACTTGACAACCACCCACTATAAATTTGGAGTTTGGATGTTTTACTCACCCTTGAAGAGACTACACCCGATTATCAAGCTTGGTTACCGGCTATATTAGAGTCTATAAAACCATAACAATATCATTAGTAGTTTATAATTGGAGAGTATAAGAGTGGTGTAGTAGGCCTAAGATTGCTTACCTTCTTCAACCAAAATCACCCTCCTATCTTGTTAACCTAAGCCAATCTTGTCTTCAAGAATTATCCTTCTAAGGTAATGTTAGATCACCACTTCTCCATGCTCTAATAGGTCTTTAGAGGAGATAATATAGGTAAAGGAAGGCTTTTTAGCATAAAGGAAGAAAGGAAGAAGAGTGAGTGAAGAGAGAGAGAGAGAGAGAGAGAGAGAGAGAGAGAGAATGGAAAATGGAGGGGAAACAAATTGGGTTGCTGCTGTTTCTTGGCCGGCTGCAAAAGAGGAGGGAAAGAAAATTTTTGGAATTGGAAGTGAGGGGAGAGAGTGTTGTGTTGCCAAATGAGGATTTTTCTCCCCATTTTTACTCTTATATATCTCACTTCCTACAATAAGATCATACCAAGTGCCCCCCTAAAATCATTTCCCAACATCACTACCTTACTCCTATAGGTAAGGCTCCATACTCCCCCCTTCATGATGCATATGTACCCAACAAGTATGGTGGGAAGTATGGTAGGAAAAAGTCAATGGTGCATGTGCATATGTACACCTACATACATTTATACTAGTATATATATGGTATAAGGTTTTAATGTAAATATTCCATATGGATTCTTGTCCCCACATTATTTTCCTAAGGAACCCAAGTGTATTAATTAGTGATTAATTAAGGCAAGTGTTACACGACCACCATACCAGAGGTAGAAATCAGCACTCCGAAAAGACATGATCATACCAATTCCAAAAGCCAATAGTAAAAACAAGTTAGACAAGATCTAAACATAATCATTTTCATTCCAAACAATATTTTCTTTTCAAAGATATTTTCATTCTGAATATCATTCCATTAAATTTATTTGATTACATATGACAAGAATATAACAAGATATTCTATTACATCTCTGTATTTACATTTTTGAAAAAGAAATGCAGCAGATCTTACTTTAGGCACTTCAATCCATCCAGCTAGTCCCACCTCACCTCCGAACACCGAAGACTCCCTCGGAGTCACAAGGAACATCTACCGAAAGACACGGCCCCTTTGCTCACGCCACCATCTGAAGATCCCGTATCGGTGAAGAGAATACCGAGAAGCTAACGCAAGATGAATCGGAAAGAATATGTCAACAAGGAACACATTCCCCCCTTTCCGCTCCCCCGACTTCCCTTCCGCAGGCTCCGGCAAGTGGTGAAGTGAGGGGCATCTATTTGACCCGCACTAGGATGATGACAAGTGTCCAAACTACCAAGGGGTCTCCCAAGAGATCCACAAATCTCAATCTATCCCGAAGCCTATGCCACATCTAACCTTCCCGGAGCTGCCCTTTATCCCGAAAACATTCTCAATCCGGAACCTCATTCTATCATTCAAGGCCTTTACCACTCCAAATCCTTTACCACTTCGAAGCTCACACCTCCTCAGGATCTTCTCCACTCCGAGAGCCTCCCCATTTCAAAGACTTCAATTACGAACCTGAAACTCCACTAATAGATCAGCCTTGATCTCCGTTGACAGTATGCAACTCAATCTTCCCCACGTTCATAACGTGTAACACCTCTATCAATGCGGACAGTTATAAATAGTGGTAGAGTTCTTGGCATGCAATTTTACCAATTAGTGTCATTGATCACGATTGTTATATAACAATTCAGCGCGTATAAATCGTGCAGTTAAAACAGTCCATCAATTCTGCCTCCACACTAGCATCCCTGTCAAGTATATGCTATTTTTCTTCTCCAAGGAGAAGAGGGTCGCATCTCTAACCCTCAGAGCACACACTGCATTACACTAGAAGTTTCTCTGTTTCAGTCGACACCACCACATTAGTGGTTCACCATGCTAGTTCATACCACATTACACTAACAGTTTCCTGTGCTAGTCCACCCTAAAACAAACTGGCAGTTTCTCGCTGCTCGGTCCTCCCACCTTTCCTTTCCGACTACGGAATCTCAGGTCGAGGATCTTAAGCCGGCATCACACTGATACTTCTAATCTGAAAAGTATCTTCTCTCTATGTGCTCTGGCAGATCAGATCGAGAGCGTCTAGTCACTTGTGATTGAGATTCATCTTCTCAACCTGGTGAGATTTTCCCCACGACAAACTCAACGCTTGAACTTTCTTCGAGTAAGTAAACATCTCTTTCTCCTGACAAGGACTGTAAAGACTTCTCAAGACTCACAGATTATTAGCTAAAATATTAGCAGCGCGAAAAGTCAAATTTGAATCCGTCAATGAGAGACTAGGCTCAGTTGTTGTTTAAAGATCCGGAATTTTGGTACAATGGTATAAAAATAGTATAAAACTCTATATCATGTGATCTCCACTCCTTTCTCGTTCTTTCTTTCTTGTTTTTATCTCATCTCTAACTGAATTATTTAGTACCCTATTTTTTTCCCATTTCCTCTCTGGTTTTTAACATTTTTTTTTTTATCTTAACTCTCCTTTCTCGACTGAATCTAATACAAATTTTCTTATTTACGATTCACACTTGAAGAATTGCAAGCTTCTTAAATATATAAAAAAAATACTTTTTAAGTGCTTTTGTAAAAAGAATATTGAACACACCCAAATTCTGAAGTTAAACAAGCTTCAGCTCAACAAGGACCACCAAAAAGTATGGAAATGGAGTTACAAGCAAGTGAACTTGTGCTTCCATACTTTTTTAACAACATAGTAAATAAAGACAGTAATATATATCTGAAATTACAATGAAAATGTAAAATTTTAGCAATCAAAAACTAAGTACACAACAAGTGATACCAACTCAAGATATTAATCTTTATTTTGAATTAAGCGCATGCAACAAATATTACGCAAAGAAATGGAAAGAGTAGATTGAAACTTATTTCGTAAAACCAAAGAAATTTTTGGTGTGTGCGTGAATGAATGTGACAATCAATCAACGAAATGGGGTCAAATTACGAATTATAATTTTTTTCACAAATCCAAAATTCAAATATTTAAACGTAAGACTTAAAGACACTCGAAATGCGACATTGAAGCAACTAATAGCTTTTAAGAAAAGGACGGGTATCTTGAAAAAGTTAGAGGGACATTAGCTAAACAACATATGGATATGGGAGCAAAATTCCATAGGCATGAGGCCAAGATGATTGAATACCATGAGCTTATCCCCTTGACGTTCTATATTGAAAAGGGGACATGAAGAGATCGTGACGAGTCGTTCCCCCAACTCAGAACTATGAGATCTTTCACCTGAGGTTGAAATATAACTAGTATAACCGCGAAGGCGGTGGAACCGAGCGGGAGGTCAACAGCGATGGTCAGAAGGAGGAGGAGGAGGAGAAAATGGAAGGGGAAAGGATTTTGCTTTGCTTGAAGGAGGAAGGAGGAGGAAGGGGTAGTTTTGTTGAAGAAGGTTGAGGAGGACGAAGAAGGGGATAGGAGGGAGAGGAGGGCGTTGTCGTCGAAGGGGAGGCGATATCAACGGCTAGTCGACGGCGGCAACAAACGTTGATCTCTCTCTCTCTCTCTCTCTCTCTCACTGAAGAAGGCGGACAGACGGACAGACAGGTTTTGTGAAGGAGTCACGAGAGAAGATCTCCCTCCGCTCGGTTTTGATAACTAGACTTTCAATACATCGATGCATGCAAAGAATATTGCTATAAGAATTACTATCTAAAATTTGAATACTTTAGAGTTAATCTTAAAGTATATTTTCTGGAATAACCATTAACTTTAATTTAATTTGATTAACTTATCATAATGTTTGTTGAAAATTAATTAAAACAATCACGATTTATGATCCTTTCTTTCTTGCCCACGAAAAATCACAATGGAAATCGCCATTAGAACTTCTACTTTGCTTTGCATAGTGGAAAGCCAAAATAAAAACAAAAAAAGGCTTTCACATTTCTTGTCCAAAACCTTACTACCAAGGCTATATTCAACAATTATTCATCACAAAGAAAATTACTTCCAATTAGAAGCATATTACTTAAAAATATTAGGATAACAAAATGTTTTACAATTCTTTTTTGCAAATCCAATGCGAGCATATGCCCACACGCACCTATAGAACTATACAAGAAGTGAGCATCTCCAAAGGGGCTCTCACTCTTCTCTCATCGCTTTTTAGGGAACAAAATAATAAATTGAGCTCCAATGCTACTCTCTATATGGCTCTTTATGAGCAAGCTCCAAGCTCTTAAATGTAAAGAGTCAAACACACTCCCTAAATTATATTTATTATTATTTAAATCTATCACAAATTGCTTTTAAATAATACAAAAGTGTCATCGCCCAAATTGATTTTAAAAAAATAAAATAAATATTCAAAATAACTCAAATTTAGAAAGCTCCATTAGAGCATAAATGAAATCAGGAACTCCCCAAACTAATACTCTCTAAATAGCTCAAATTTAAGTAGCCTCTCTCGGAAATGCTCTTATATTACAATTAACTAAAAGACAAAAAAGGGTGATTCTTCTTTTTATCATAATGGACATTGCTTTAATATTATTATCTTAGGTCTTCTACTATTACCCTAGAGCATTTTTTTTTGGCAAATTTGTTATGTGCAAGAGGGGTAATGATGCAAACATGCAATCTCATCTTATTGCAAAGAGATTCTCGGAATCAAAACCGCTTTCTTTAACCCCGTTGAAATAAGCAATAAAATCCGGAAAACCTAATCTCATCAAATTGTCTATATATATATATATATATTATATATATATATATATATATATTAATAATGATGATGATGCATTGGCCCAATCAAAACCAACCAAAGAGATGGGATGAAAGAAAAAAAAATTCCATATTATTCTCTCTCGCGTGCGCTTCCGCCATCATTAACTGCACAAATCGCGTACCACAAATGTTCCCTTCTCTTTCTCTCATCAAATCAATACATAAATAATAATAAATAATAAATAAATAAACAACCGCCCTTTCTCAAACCTACACAACAGTACCAACCGACTCTCTCTCTCTCTCTCCCCTACCATTCAAAAATAAAAATTAAAAAAGAGATGGAAAAAAGGGAGGAAAAAGGAAAAGAAACAAAGGCTGCAAGCTTCTTCCCTTCTGGGGTGATGCTTTTTTTTGGAGAGAGATGAACACTCATTAGATTCTACATGTTGTGCAAAGGGCATGAAGCTTTGGCAAGAAAGAAATCTTATGAGATACCCCTTTTTTTTTTTTTTCCCCTCTTCCCCTTCTTTTCCCTGAAATGCAATTAAAAAATTGTCCATTAAAGTAGCATCTAAAGGAGAATCCTCACAAGGATAGGACTCTCTAACTAACATCAAAACCCAAAAAAACCCCTTCCTTTTTCTTATTTTGTAGGGATGAAACAACACAACAATGAAAATGGGAGAATGGACAGTCAATTTGGAGTGTAGCCACCCCCCCAACAGATGCATTTGAGTGAAATTTTTATGTGCAATTAGTGGGTGTTGGCCCCATTGTGAGTGC